>CABHPP010113089.1:19648-31622 GCA_902168425.1 Peromyscus attwateri
AGAGAGAGAGAGAGAGAGAGAGAGAGAGAGAGAGAGAGAGAGAGAGATATCACTAATATTTAGCCATGGGTTCAATCACTAGCATTCAAGAAAAAAATGCAAATTCCTTATCTTACATAACAAGTTTATAATAAATCTCTAAATTTAAAAATATGAAGTAGCATTAGTTACTGTGTTATTCCACAGTAATTATACCATATACCAAAAGAAGGAACTAAAAATGTTTTTAAAGCTATTTAAACCAACAAAAATTTATGAGCTCACACTTCTGTTGGTCAGAAATCCAACATTGTGTGGCTGAATTCTCTGTCCAGAGTCCTATGAGACCCAAAGCATGGTATCTGCCAGGCTTTGCTCCTCTGTGTGGGCTCTTGGGGAGAAGCTGCTTCTTGGCTTGTTCAAGTTACTGGCAGTAATCAGTTCCATCCCACCCTTTCTGCATGGACCCTTCCATCCTCACGCTGGCAACAGTACTTTGAGTCTCTTTGACTTTGAACCGCTCTTGCTCTTCTGCTTCCAGGAAAGCAAATTCTCACTTTTGAGAGCTCAAGATTGGACCCCCATTTTTTTTCTAGTACTGAGGATTGAACCCAGAATTCATGTACACTAGGTAAGCACTTTTGTCACTAAGCTAAACTCAATAATTTAACCCAGGAAAATCCTCTCTGTTCTAAAGCCTGTGGCCTGAATCACATCCATAAATGTCTTTCATGGTTACACTGTCATGGGTTCCAGGGATAGGGGTATGGAAAGTAGAAATCAGGAGTAAAGGGGTAGGGCAGAGGAATGGCTGTTTCTACATCATGAGCCTTGTGTTAGGTCTTGTGTTAGTCAGATTTCTGTTATTATAACAAATGCCCAAGATAACTTATAAAAAAAAAAAAAGCTTACTTGGGCTCATAGAAATTTCAGTTCATGAACAGCTGGCCCTATTACTTCAGGCTTGTGGTGGCACATCATGGTAGAAGTGTAGAGCTGAGAAAAGGAGGAAGGGACTGGGGTCCTACTTATTGCTCCCTTTGAAATGCCCTAAGGTAACCCTCAATACCCCAAAGGCTTCCAGCTGGGCCCTAGCTCCTAGGAGGTTTCCATCACATCCTGATGATACTATGATGGAGCTCAAGCCACGTGTACCTTTGAGGAACACTAACAATATAGACCATAGCAAGCTCTATAATACTCCTTGAGTTTAGAGGTTTTGTGCATGCATGCATTATTTTGTGCAAATAAAAAAATGTTTAAGCTAGCTAGAGATGTAGCCTAGTGGTAGACCACTTACTTGCCTAGCATGTGTGAAGCCATGGGTTCAATCCCCAGTATTGTCCAAACAAAAACTTAAGCTCAACTACCAAATTTTCTATTACCGAATTCAAATAGACTATTTTAGATAATACATCAGATCAAGTCATTATGCAAGCAATGTGTATTATATAGTCCATTTTTGTGCTTCAAAGAAATATGCTCTAAAATCATCTGAACGCTTTAAGAAATATTTGTTAGTCACAACCTTGGCCGGGCCCCAGTGAAAAATCTTGACTTGGATGAACAACAGAGCTCCTCCAAGGTATCAATTCCTTAGTTCTTCACATTCCATTAAAGGACCTGCTCCTCTGGTTGCTTTTGGCATTTACCGCGTATAGCAAGCAAGAGTAAATGATGATAAACATGTTTTCTTGATTTATAAGGGCGAAATTATATTAGTCCCTATTGTGTGTCAGAATTAATATAGTAAATGTAATCCAACCTCTTAATTTTACAGATGAAAACACTGGCCCCTCAGAGAAGAAGCAGATCCAGACAGGGCGAGGTACTTGCCCAGCATCCTTTGGAACTCCAAACAATTAATTCAGCTTATTTTATCTTATAAAAAGTAGCCTCCCCTTGACTAATCACTAACTATGGACTACAGAGCCAAACATTATTCACTTCCAAATTCCTTTTATTTAACACACCCTACCTGGCACACTGATAAACGATTGCACAATGAATGTCAAGATGCTGCAAATGATCACTTTTACAACGGAGAGATTTGAATTCTCAAAGTCTTACCGTTAATAAGCAATTTGGCAATAATGTGAAAGAAGGTGTCTCTTCTTTTAGTAGCTGCTTCTTAGGGACAAACAAAGGCACTGCTGGCTGCATTAAAAGTCAGGTGGACTTGCTTTCCACTTCTGCCTCATGACTCCATAGCTGTACGGTTTTACAGCACTCAATCAGCCAGTATCTCCAATGTCTGCATTTGTAAAAGGCATGGAATGCAGCCAATCTCGTGGTATAGGGAATCAGGGAAATGGCACATGTATTATTAGTAACTCAGTACAAAGTAGAAACTATTGATTTTCCCTTTTCATTTACTAGTCTACCTACCAAATGTTGAAAACTAGCAGTGAGATAGTTTCCTGTTGCTGAAGATGCAACCACTGGGAAAGATGGTTAGAGGCCAGAGAAAATTTAGGAAAAAAATCATCTTAAGGGTTGATGTTAAAAAAAATATCTAGCATGTCAACATCAGTTAAACTTCTCCCTTAATGAAACTAAAGCATTCCAAAATTTTATTTGATATATACATATCAACTTTATATGTGTGTGTATGTGCGTGTGCGTGTGGTGTGTGTGTGTGTGTGTGTGTGTGTGTGTGTGTGTGTGAAGATTGTTTTATCTAATCATAAGTGTGGAAGAAAAACATTTCTGAAATAAAAGGGTTTATTACTTTTATTATTATTGGTGTGTGTGCATGCATGTGTGTGATATGGATATGGATATGCATACTACAATATGTGTGTGGCAGTCACAGAACAATTTTATGGAGCCAGTTTTCTCCTTCCACTTTTGATTGGGCTCTGGAAACAGAACTCAGGTCTTAAGATCTGCAAGCAGCTTTATTTTACATGCTGAGCTGTCTCTCCAGGCCAAATAAAAGTGTTGGTTTTCTTATTTTCTTCTCAAAGTGCTAATACTTTAGTAGAGAGTCTGACATGCAGCATGTCAGTAATCCCACCACTTGGGAGACTGTGGCAGGAGGACTGTGAGCTCTAGACAAGGCTGGGCTATGTAGCAAGTTCAAGCCACACTGAGTTACATAACAAGACCCCATCTCATTAAAAAAATATCCAAAATATAAAAACAAAGCAAAATGAAACCAAAAGCCTAGTAACACAATTCATGTAAACATGATGTTGCACTTTTCAAAGAGAAGTCCATAGTAATGATGAAATAGCAAACAACCTGAAAAGCAAACATGCATAGATCATTCTGGCTTCTCTCTCCCTGAGATGAGGTGACCATGTTTGTAGCTACAGGAAGTTATGTTTTCCACAGATCTCATCTAGATTTACAATCTCAACTTCACATCACCAGCCCTCAGGTTAAAAAGCTAGAGTGGTGTCACACACCTCTAACCCAGCAATGTGGAGGCAGAGACAGGAGGATCTCTGCAGCTCATTGCCTAGTTGGTCTTGCCCAACTGGGGAGCTCCAGATTCAATGAGAGACCTTGTCTCAAAACTAAGGAGTAGAGCAGTAGAGAAGGACTCCCAGTGTTGACCTCTGGTCTCCATATACACGTACACACAAGTGCACCCATGCCCTAAGCATGCAGACATACATGAAATGTACGTACACATACAACACACACAAAAGTTGAAAAAAAAACTATGACGCTATAAGTAGCTAGACAGATCTTACGAGGACAGCTATTGAAAAAATAGTTTTCTTAGTCTCATATGTAAGCTAATATTAATAACATAACCAGGGGTCTCCCATGACAAAGGCAATGATAGCTGTGTATACCATGTGCACATCATGTCTATGATGACAGTAAGTATACTGTGTTCTGTTTCCTGCTTGATATTGCAAAAGGTCAGATCTGTTTCCATTAATTTTAGGTAGCTTTTCATTTGTGTACGAGTGAATGTATGTATGTAGCTGTATGTGTGGTTCAGTGTATGTATGGAGATAAGAGAATAACTCGAGGGAATCGGTTCCCTCCTTCTACCATGTGGGTCTTGTGGCTCAAACTCAGGTCATCAGGCTTGGCATCAAGCATCTTTACCTGGTGAGGCATCTTGCTGGACCACCATTAATTTTTGCAATCACAATTTGTCAAATCCTTCAGTCTCTTTAGATGATGCTTGGAATGGCTGCCCTAACAGGAAACTGATTTTATTATATGTACGTCCTCTTCAGAAAACTGACACAACCAAACAACAGGGAAACTGTAATACATGTTTGTTAAGATAAAGTAGCTGCCTTGGAATTGTCTTTATAATGTTTATTATTTCAAATGTAACTTTCTCTACCACCCACTCCCCACAATACTTTCCCAAAAATAAGATCAAAAGAAAGCATTTAGGTGACATACAAAAAGACAATATTTATTTTACTTTCTTATAAGAAGTTAAACAGAAAGACTCCTAGTAGCAGACATTACTAAAAACATTAACATTATTTCATGTATCCCTTCAACACCCAGATTCAGAAAAAGGTTATCTGAATGAAAGAAAAGGAATAGTCCTCCTTACACTGGGTTTACTTATATGTGTAGGTGAAAACAATCCATATACCTTAGTCAAAATAATATAACAAACCTACAAGTTTCCGATATGCAATGTACTGATGTCTTTAAGAGTTCCTAAGTCCTGGAGATTACTTTTGTCCATTAAAACAAAGGAATTCATTCTTATAGTGTACTATCCTCTTTCCCCTCTGCTACTGCACTGCTGAAAGAGGAGATTGGAAGTAAAATGTGATGTTCCTATTCCCATGCTGCATAACTCTCATAACGGGTGGTCTCCAGGGCATTTCAAGGCATCCTCTTCATCACCATCAAAATCTGCCAGCAGTAAAAGTGGCCCTGTGTAATGCATTTAGGTGCTTTCCTTCCCAGATTTGTGAAAACCTGCATAAGGAGTGATTTCCCTCTTCTACAAAAAGCCAAGTCTTCTTTCCAGTGACTAGTAGGAGAAACCGAACACCTAGGATGCCTGGAGCCCAACTGCAATCTGACAACCAAAATAAAAGCACCGGGAGGAGACACCTGTGCGTCAATCACACCATGGACCCCCCACTTCCTGAAAGGCCAGGGCACAGTGCTCCTCTACTACCACGGAAGCAAGGTTCCCCTTTGTCCCAACCTGTGGAGAGCAGGGGTCTCTTATCTTCCCTGCTTAAAAACAAGAGAGGCAAGTAGCATCATTTTATTAATATGAATTGGTAAATGCCTAAAGAATTTGTTATATAAAGTTCTTCAGTCCTTGCTAGTGATCTGTAGGTATGAGAAAGAGAAGTGGGGTACCTCTCAATGTTTTAAATTTGCAGGAAGTAGTTGGAATAGGGGGGAATATACATATGCATATATTGTGGAAATGGGACAAAATGGAAACCTAACATATGCAAAAACTGAGTACATAGTTGGAGTCCCACTTGGCTCCCTCTCAATAAAACACAGAATGGACAGAACCATTTACAGCAAGGGAAATAGCCATCCTAAGGCCTATTTTGCAAACAAAGAAAAACAGACACAAATCTTTTTTTTCCCCTTGAGCAAATAGAGCCTAAATTCTAAGCAAAGAAAAGACATCATCTCTATTAGAGAACACACAAAGAAACACCAATTGCTCAAAAACCTCAAATAATTGCAGGCTCACAGGGAAATGGCAAAATCTGTATGAATTAGTCATTGTTGTTCAGAATACTCATCTTTTACCTGAGATGAAAATTATTCCCTGCTCTACTAGACAGTCTAAGCAAAGTTGTATCCTCAATTCCACTGCAAGTCAAAAGGCTACATGAAAGAGGATGGGGAAGTAGGCGTAGCAGGGAATAAGAACAGGAGACCGGAAGTTCAAAAGTCTAGAGATAAAGAAAGTGCTAAGAAATATGGAGTCCCAAATTTATGTAAACCCAGGAGTGGGGTCCCACCCCTCATACTTGAAGGTGTAGTACAAGTTAGATACATAGTCAATACTTGATTTGAGTAGCAGAAATTAAGGGGAGCATACATCTTTAGAGATTTCTTGATTCCAACTCTAATACCAGGTCGTTCTGCCTCCACTATCCTAAAAAACCCGGCAATGACATAAAACGGCCTTGGTGGAGAAGTTGCCTCTGCTTTTTTTGTGTCATCACCATTGCCAAGATGATTTCTGGGAATTTCAAAGCAGAGGGAAATGCTATTGAAGTGGATAATGATAGTGCATTTTAATAGCCACAAACATTACTCAGTGGGTTCCCAAACAATAGGCAGCAGATTGTATCAGTTTTGTTTACTAACTGTTCTCTGGGAATCAAGTTCAGCATTAGTGTACACACCCCAAATGAGTTTCCTCACAAGTAAAATTTCTTGATGTTATTCCACACAAAGAATACAGAGCAAGCAGAGATTCCTTAGGAAGCCGTCACAACTCTTAATAAGATGAATCCATGGTCATTGCCCCCTTTTCTTTGTCCTCTAGTCTGGAGACTTGGCAAAGGATGTCTGCTTTTAAGATTCAACGAGGACAAGAAGGACTCCGCTTTCTCCTTGAAGAGCTCCATGTGTTTGGATTTGTCAGTGCAAGACTGACATCAAAACCCGCGGCTCTTAAGAGCTGACTGTTTTTCAAGGGTCTAGTAGTTTCAGTTTCTATTTAACAAGTCCTCGGATAACAAATGGAGAATGCAATGAATCTGCCCAGGGTCACATTGAGAGAAAGAAAGCAATCAATTATCCCCATCACTGGGACACTTTCTTCAGGTTTTCTATCAGCACAACAGAATCCGTTTCTTCTCTGGCCTGCTTCTCATGGATGTCATACTTCTTCCAGTGCTGCAAGGAAGAACACAAACACACACAGTGACTCTTCTCGACTCCAGTCTCTCCCTGGGCACTTTGAAGTTGGCATGAACAAGAACCATAAGTGCAATGTTTTCCTGGTTTGGGTTTTTTAATCTAAGAATGCTCATCTAGTTGGACAATTAACAAAGTCAAACAATCAAGAACTAACATTAAAGACAGGAAAAGCATAGGACTGTTACATAATGGTTAATGGCTGTCTGAAGAGATAAAAATGTAGGTATTTTCAAGACTAGAAACAGTCGTTTGGAGATGAACAAAAGGGTAGCCTACTTTTCTAACTGTTTCACTTGGGATTTTATTTTCTTACCACTCAAACTTGACCACTGCTCCAGAAACCTCACAGGCTCACAAAAGCCAATTAACATCTAGTGAACAAGACACTGGATCTCCAGAAAGTCTTAGTCTCAAAAACCTGTGAAAGGCTCTATACTAACACCTTCATTCAACATCCTTTGCCAGACAGACCTTGTTTGCTAGTCATTATGTATAATGGACTCATTATATATAGCTTCTCCTGAATGGGATCAAGCATGTCTTTCATGGTAAAACGCCAACATTCCGGTCCTATGGTTTTTTTTTTTTTATTGGTCGGTCTGGGGAAAACGTGAAATCTAAACTCAGTTCTCTCATTTGTAAAATAAAGCTGTTAGAGAAAACTAGAGGTGGGCAAACTATGAGGCATGGGCCAATCTAGCTAACTGCCTGTTTGAAGAAGTGAAGTTTTATTGAAATATAACCATTTGTTTCTGTATTGCCTATGGCTGTTTTCATGCTGTAAGGTTTAAATTGTTACAGAGAGTGAATGACTTAGAAGACAAGAACAATTCTTTGCAGAAATAAAACTACACCACTCCCTGAACAGGATGATGTGTAGGCTCTCTTTCTCCTTTGGTGTTCCATAGTTCTTTAAGCTTACGAGAAGAAATGGAAGTCAGAGAAACAGAAACAAGAACAGCCTGTTCAGCTGTGGCAGCCTGGGGCACTGAGGAAATTTGGACCATGTAGCATTAGTGTATAGAGCTAAAAGCTGGGAGATCCTGCTTAAAATAGTCATTTTTTTCCTAAATAAAATATTTAACCCTAACATATCTAACAGAGTTGCTACAGTTAAAAATATTGACAAGTGCAAGTGCTGGTGTGGATGCATAGACTTTGGATCTTTCACATATTGGTGGTGGGAATGCAAAATAGTAGTCACTATGTGAAACAGCCTTGTGTTTTTGTGTAAATCTGAACATACACTTCGCACATGACCCCAAAGTCCTGCTCCTTTGTACTTACCCAGAAGAAATGAAAACATGACCATACAGAGATTTCTACATGAACATTGACAGTGCCTTAACTCATAACAGCGCAACTAGATATAGCCCTGATATCCTCACATAAGTGAACGTTTAAATAAACCATGGAGTAATTCTTAGCAATAGACAGAAGTAAACTGTTGACACCTGCAACAATATGAGTATTTCCCTAATGCATTATTAGTAAGTGAGAGACGCCATACTCAGAAATCTATGTTTCCTAGGATTCCATTTATATGATACTATGGAAAGGGAAAAATTCTGGGGACAGAAAACAGATCAGTGGTTGCAAGAGTCTTCAGCAGTGGTTCTCAACCTTCCTAATGCTGCAACCTTTAATACAGCTCCTCATGTTGTAATGACACCCAACCATGAAATTATTTCCATTGATACTTCATAACTGTAATTCTGCTATTGTTATGAATTGTAATGTAAATATCTAATATGCAGGATGTCTGTGACCCCTGTGAAAGGGTTGTTAGACTCCCAAAGGGGTCAAGCTCCACAGGTTGAGAACCACTTGTCTAGAGTGAGGGATGGATCTAACTCCAAAGGGGTACGTCAGGAAATGACAGAAATATTCTATATTTCTACTGGAGTGGTGACTACCAAATTGCATCCATTTGCTAAAATTCTTCTAAGTGAACACTTAAAAAGAATCTATTTTGTTATTTGTAAGTTGTACTTCCAAAAATTCTACATTTTACAAAATGTGAAATGTGCAGACTTCTAAGAAAAACAATCTGAAAAATTAGATGACCTTAAAACAACGGTTTACTCAATAAATGGCACTATGCCAAGTGGCTAAGCATTTGAAAAACAAAGTTAAACCCGCTCTCATAGACTACACCAATAAAGCCTTGATGGAGTAAAGCCCTAAATGTAAAAAACAAAGTCAACTAAACACACAGGGGAACAGCTATGTAAGTTTCCCATGATATAGGCTTCCTGCACACAAAAGATGATTATTTGATTTTTTTTCCTGGAGCTGAGGACCGAACCCAGGGCCTTGCCCTTGCTAGGTAAGTGCTCTACCACTGAGCTAAATCCCCAAACCCTAAGATGATTATTTGAAAGGTAGTTTTACTGCAGAAAAAAGGAAAAACCATTTGTATATAATTAATCACCATAACTATAATAAAACGGCAATAATGGCTGACAAGCCAAAGGATTAATATTTAATATATGAGGCTAGAGAAATTGTTGAGTTGGTAGAGTGCTTGCCTTGCATGAATCAGGCCCTGGGTCCCATCCTCAATGGTGCAAAAACAAAGCCTGATACATAACGAACCTTGAAAACCACCAAGGAAAAGAGAAATATTGTAGCAGATGAAAGAGCAAGGAACAAGAATTTCACAAAACAAATGGCTTAAGCCAATGCACCAACGAAACGTACAAAATTGGTTTTATAAAATTTCCTCACCTATCAAAACATCCATTGGTTTTTAAAACATTACTTAACAACATGTTGAAAAAAGTGTGTCCAAACAAGTATTTGAATCCTACTAGTGGCAAATCTAGAAATTTGTATACCCTAGTTTTAATATCTACTTCTTGTGAATATAATTGTTTGAATTCTCATGTTTTGCTTAGGTAATATGGATATTTCATTTAGCAACATATGTTATAAATTCTCATAAATTGGCATAACAGAGCTATTTCATTTTCTTTAACCTCTAAAAACAATTTCATGCATGAATGCACTGTTCATTCAAGCCATACGACCTCCCTGGATAATAATTTGTCGCTTCAAATCTGCAAATTTGAAAACTAAAAGCTACTGGAGGAGCAGTTCAGTAGTATAGCACTTATCAAGCTTGTGCAAGGTTCCTTCCCCAGCATTCAGAGACAGAGACAGAGACAGACAGACAGAGACAGAGACAGACAGACAGACAGACAGACACACACACACACACACACACACACACACACACACACACACACACAGAGAGAGAGAGAGAGAGAGAGAGAGAGAGAGAGAGAGAGAGAGAGATCCAAAGTCTATTTTTAGATCAAAAGCTATACAAAAACAAGTGGCAGTTGGCAGGATTTGGCTCATAGTTTGTAGTTTGCAGAGATATGATGGCAGGAAGGTGGTTTGTGGCAGCATGGTATGGTATTTGTCTCTCCAAGCAGAGTAAATGGAAAGCAAAAACAAACAAACAAACAAATAAATAAATAAATAAATAAATAAATTCACTAACCAACTTTACAGCTAACCTAGATGAAAAAGGATTCGTCATGAAGCCAAATAAAGTTGATGGGGACAAACAAGTTATGGTTATGAGACAAAAATGATAAACAGCTGTAGAAGAATATACAGAAAGACTCAACATGGTATCCAAGAGATCTTAGAAGTCGGTGAGAACTCAAACATCAGTGAGCTAATTTCGGAACATATTCTGAGAATGGAAAGAGTCTGCTAATTCACAACAAGTCCATGGTCGAGACACATGTTCTCAAAACTGAGACTCCACAGCTCCCTTGCAGGATGAAGTTGCACTCTGGGAAAAGACTCTGGGAATAGACTCCAACTGATTGGCAGGGCAGGGCAAAGAAATGGTTAAAAAGAAAGAAAACCCAGATAAATATAGAGATGGAGGGGAGGGAAGAAGGGATGGAGGAAGAAGTTATAAAAAGGAGAAAAGGCCAGGTAGAGCGGCACATGCCTGGCATCCCAGCACGTGGGAAGCAGAGGTCGAAGGAAAAGTGGAGGTTCAAGGGAGCCAGGGCTGCAGAGTCAGGTGCAGGCAACTCAGGGCTGCACAGTGAGAATGACTCGCACCACTGCCGAGAAAGAAAAGGAGGCAAGACTTTCAAAAGTCACTCATTCTAACTTCCAAAATTTCTCAAAGCAATAGAAGAGGGGGCTGTATAGTCAGGACATTAGTAAAATGGACCCAAGTGAAGCCTCTTTCTTCAAGTTTAGGAAACTAATTTCACATAAAAATGAATAACAGAATATCCTCACAGAATTAAAAGTTGTCAGAAATACGCCCATGAAAACTATACCCTAATATTTCAAAATTTTATGAAGAAAAATTTACACAGAATAAGAAATTATAAATCCCGTGAAAGAATGTATAAAAATTCAGAACAAGAGGGGATTCAGAAATTAGATGAGAAAACTCAATAAGGAATTAGAAATACAGGAAAATAATAATTTCATTTCAGAAATGAAGACTAAGCTAGAGGGAACATGGGTGAGTAAACACAACCAATCATTAGATAATGTTTTCAGAGCAATGGAGGGTGAGATGGAGGATTTATACAATTATCAAGGAGGGTGTGACAGATACAGAAGACAAAGAGAACAAGAGTGGAAGAGGTTGGAGACCCTCATCCAAAATGCTTGAGAGTCAAATTGTGGATGGGACCCAAGTCTTAACTCAAATTCTTTCATATTTCACATATACTAAATAGTCATAACTCAAGATAATGTTACATGGCACATTAAAGTTTTGTGCATAAAACACAGTTCTAGGAAGTAGAATTTTCCATTTGTGGCATCATATTGACCCTCAAATCAGTTCAGATTTTCCAGCATTCTGGATTTTAGATTTTTAGTTTAGAGGTGTTCAACCTGTACCTGAGAAAAATCAACCCAGAATGACCAATATCAAGAATGGTTCTGGTAAGATTATTGAATTTTGTGGGGGAAATATTTTGAAAATCCAGGGAGGGAAACTCAAATATTTTAATATGGAAATAATATTATACTGTAAGACTCTTTAACAATATTTTATAATGGAAGATAAGGTATGAACACATTTAAGATAGTCAAAGCAGGACGTGTGTGTGTGTGTGTGTGTGTGTGTGTGTGTGTGTGTGTGTGTGTG
>CABHPP010113089.1:31632-47169 GCA_902168425.1 Peromyscus attwateri
GTGTGTGTGTGTGTGTGTGTGTGTGTGTGTGTGTGTGTGTGTGTGTGGTGTTGCTTTGGCGGTTTTGTTTTGTTTTTAAAGAATTTCTTACACACGCTGTCACAAGCACCGTGAGTTCGTGTGTGCAGCTGCTCTGCTGTGTCTGGAAGACAGTTTCCTTTTGATCACCCATCATCAGCTCTTGCAATCTTTCTGCCCCCTCTTCCGCAATGATCCTTGAGCATTGGTAGTCCAGATCCAGAAAGACCCACATCACATGTTTTCTCTCATCTGTGGATGTTTTACATCTTCACATATGTGTGTTTCATTTGGAATACCCATAAAGGTCAGGAAATTACTAACCATCCATGGGAAATGACGTTAAAGGGAAAGGAGACAGAATGCACTCGTATAAAGGGTTTAAAATTAATAATGGGACAGGAAGGGTTACCGTGGGTAGGGGGTAGGAAAACAGGCTAAAGGAAGGAGTACATGGAGGGAAATCAACACTATAGACGTTTAGAAAGGACCATAACCTACTACTGAAGAAGCTTCCTAAAATATATACATACACAATGCTGTGTTGGATAAGAAGAAAAGCAATTTGGAAGCCACTAGTGATAGCTCATAACTATAATCTCAATGCTCAGGGGACTGAGGCATGATGATTGCTAGGAATTCTAGGCCACCCTGGGCTATATAGGGAGTTGAACGCCAGCCTGGGCTGAGAAGAGATCCTGTCACACACACACACACACACACACACACACACACACACACACACACACATACACACACCCCAAAACATTAAAAAAAAATTGTTTCAATAAAGTGATACTGGATCACAAACAATCTGTAGGGACAATCTTTTCAATTGACTTTTTTATTCCAAAAAACTTGGATAGCTCTTTTTAAAAAATTTAGATTCATTTTATTTTATACGTCTGCTTTGTTTGCATATATGTTGCGTGCACCATATATGTGTCTGGTGCCTGTAGAGGCCAGAAGAGGACATTGCATCCCCCTGGAACTGGAGTTTCACAGAGTTGTGAGATTACGCCATGTGGGTGCTGGGAACCAAATCCAGGTCCTCTGCAAGAGCAACAAGTGCTCTTAATCTATGAGCATCTCTCCAGCCCTAATACTCTTAAAATGTTTTACTGACTAATTTTATTCTTTGACAATTTCATGCATGTATATATGAAGGAAGGAGTCAGGAGTTCTTATCCCTCCACTGCTTACAATTTCCTCCTGATAGATTCATGGAGAGGGGAGAGTCATTGATTTTTAACTGGACACTCACTGGTGACCCTATCATGCATGCTCCAATGTATGGTCCCAATCCAGTGGTCACACAGATGGCCCTGGTTCATCTAAATAGGTCACAAAACAAACCCCAAACTCATGAATCCAGGAAAGGGAATGGTGGGGAAAGGAGGGAGCAGAGTTGATTGACATGGGAAGGAGTGTGGGAGGCTGTGGGGGGCTAACTGCAATACAGAATACATGGGGTGACTATAATACAGAAGACATTAACCCTTTATCAGCACCATGGCCTTTCTCTTAGCACAGCATGTAATATGCCCACATAAAGGAGAAAGAATGAACACAAAGGCTTTCATCTAGTATTCAATTTTATGAATTTCATGCCAGCCCAATTTTAAAACCCAAAAAATTATCAGTCCACAATTCAATCCTTAATCTGCCATTTAAAATAAGAGAAACAGGCCATCAACAATAGAATAGTGGTCAAAGAGGAAAAACATCATGGGTTTTTGTATTGTTAAGCAATAAATTTGGGAGCATTATGGAACATCAAGTCTCAATTTAACATTATTTTCAAGTTTGATTACAGTGTTTCCCACAGTGTCTAGCGAAGTGAAGTAAGTTTCTAAGCATCTAAGCACCACACAAAACACTGGTCTCTTGGACACAAATGAACCTATTTCATGCCCCAGTCTTCTTCAGAGCAACAGTAAAAAAAAACAAAAGGCTGAACAGTACAAATTGGAGATCCCCACATCTAAGAGCACTGTCGAATGTGGCATGAAAGGGGCTAATTTGAAACCATTTGTGGTGGCTATTAACCCAACTCCTCATTTTATAAACCAATAAAGGAAAAAAATAAGCATGCATTCTACCCTTTTAGCAGGAATTGAGTTTCCAAACAGCCAAAGAGACTAGCTGACAACCAAAAAGCAATGCTTTACAGAAAGGTGCAGATTTATGCACGTGGCTGAAAGGACAAAATGCGAAAACGGCCCTTTAACAACACCTCAAGGCTGAGTAAGGCAACAATATCTGCTGGTGTAAAAAGCATTAGCTAAAGGTTTGGCAGGGTGCTGCACAATACCCAACAAAGTATCTCCAATGGCACAGGTCGGGGATGCAGGGGCAGAGTGGGGGGACGTAGGTAACCTGAGGCAGTACGCTGTTATCATCTTAAATACAGTGGTCATTCTTAGCCTCACTAAAGGTGGGATAATTGGATGCTATCTATCTCTAAACAAATGGGACAACTGGAAAAATCCAAGCAGGGCCTGAGCCTTAGATCATATTAAGAATTCTTAATCTTTAAAGCACCATGATGGTGTCTTGGCTGTAGAGGAAAGCATCCTTTGTTTTCTTAAAGACATATACTGAAGTAAAAAAAATTAAATATTTGGAAGTTTAAAAGCTACCTTGTGATTGGGCATGGAAAACTGGCACAGCACAGTTGCCTGCCGAGAAGTGTGGGAAGAACAGTGTGATTTTTCTTTTTAATAGATACAAGCAACACAGATTCAGAAAAGAAACAAATCCCTCTGCAGTCCCCTCCCCCACCCCTGAATGTGGCTAGCAGCCCAATTAGTCACATGGAAAAGGCTAATAGCAAAGCAACAGGAAGAAGCACTGTTAGCCAAACTGTTACTACGGTGACGAACAAAACAACATGAAAACACTAGAAACCTTAAGGAAAACTACACTGAAGATTTATTTGTGGCCACATCTAAATACATTTTTAAAGCAGCATTATCGATGGCATTGGTGTGGAAGTAACAGTGTTTAAAAATCATATGGCTTCTTTCTTCAGATTAGGGTTGACATCTTTGGGATACTTGGATCTCATCCAGGTTTTCTAGTCACTCCTCTACCTTTGGAGACTTCTCAGTGGCCCCCAAAGTCCCCATCTCTAAAGTCAGGGTGTTAAAAGAGAATCTAGGATTTTGGAAATTTGTAATTAAAGGCAAGAATTAGGCATATAAACATGTGTCTCATCAGACAGCATCTAAAATCATGTTTATTCTGGGAGTAAATGATTCTAGCTGTGTTTCTATTGCACATACATCACTTTGTGAAGACTACTTCTGTGTAAAGAAAGCAGACTACGGGGCCTATGAGATGGGCTCAGGGGGTGCTGGCTCTTGCTACTCAAGCCCAGAGACCTGAGTTCAACCCCTAGAACCCACATAATACTAAAAGGAGAGAACTAACTTCCCAAAGTTGTCCAACTGCCACATGTACATCCTCCCCCAACATACATATAATCTTTTTTTTAGAAAAGCAGATTACTTATTTGCTTAAAAGCAGACAGAAAATTGTTCCCTGACCCTTGCCCATATGTGGCATTATTTTATTATACTTTTAGTCTGAAAAACCTGATTTTGTTTAATGATCTGCAGCCATCGTGGGCGAAAATGTACACGCTTTCAGTGGTCCATCTTGTCAATGTATCTAGCTCACTGAAATTACAGAATTATCTGACTCATCGGGACAAAAACAACATATTATCCTCTAGACAGCAAATTGAAAAATCCCCGGCAATTTTCTTGTCTCTGAAAAAGATAATTGATCTGATTTTTGCCGTCAGTGTTGCTGTCATTCACTCTATCACCCAGAACTGAAAACTTACAATTATTTTCTATTCTCCCTACCTTTCATCACCCACACAGAGTCACCAAGTCAGAGTGCATTCCTTTAATAATGTGTCGTCCTATTATCAGTCTCCCCTGCCACCATGGAAGTCCAAGTCTCCATTATCTCCCAAACCTGGATGACTACAATAGTCTTCCTCCTCATTAATGGCTTGTACATGGTTTCTTTCATTGTAAAAGTAATACACGCTTATTATAGGCAATTTGAAAATTTCAGGGAGATAGACAGAGAATATCAGCTACCCAGAATCCCTCTGACCCAGTTCCTTCCAATCATTGTTCTATGTGTATCTAATATAGTTCTCTAAAAACTAGGATTGTGATTTACTAGATATTTATCATTTGTTTTGTACTCTGATAAGTGGGGTTTTCTTTCTTCTTTTCTTTTGAGCTACAATTCTTTGAAACTCAACTTTTAAAAAAAAATAAAGATGTTATTCCTTATCTGTCTGTAGGTAGAAAGCTTGACTGCGGCCATCTTAGTTTATAAGTAAACTGTTCTTCTGCCTGAAAGCTGTTAACTTTTCACTATCCTTAGATAGGATACACTCCCAGTTCACTTTAGATGCTTTATCAAACTCTTCTGACACTTGGGCAGCCATACATGAGAATCAAATATTTCATCTGCTCATTGGAAATTCTATGATTTCATTAATTTTGCTTCTCATTTATCTGTTAAATTTTAATAAGTCATTATTTATATGTTAATTCAACTCAGTTTATCTACTAATTCTCTTACTGTTTTCCTTATAGTATATTTTTGTTCTCGAAAATAAAATAAATTCTTAATTGTTGGCAACTCACTGGGTTCTAGGTTTTCATATTAGAACAAAATGATGCATGGGTCATTCTTGTGCTATTGTTTGGTTATTCCCTGAATATGTATTTCCAAGAGCATAATTTACGTAAGCAAAGGTGCTTATTATATTGTTGTTGTCAAGAAAGGGCACACAGGTTAAACACCCCTGATCCAAAAACCCAAATTCTGAAATGTGTCAAAACCTGAAACTGTTTGCACAGTGATATGATGCTTTAAAGTTTCTGGATTTTGTCTGGGTGTGGTATTATATGCCTTTAATCCTAACACTAAGGAAGTAGGGCAGATGGATCTCCATGAGTTCAAGGCTAGCCTGGTCTACCTAGAGAGTTCCAGGCTAGTCAAGGCTACATAGTGAGACCATGTCAAAAAAAAAAGTTCTGAAGTTTAGATTTCCGATTTTCATATCAAACAGTAAAGTCTACGTAATATTCCAAAGTCTGAAAAAGTACTTTTGCTCTCAAGCACTTGAGACAAGGGACACTCAACCTGTATGTAGGGCTACTAGTACTAAATGACAAGTGCCACTTTCTTACCAACTTGTTAAGAACCAGATATTGTTTCTTTTTAGAAATGCATTAGGCTAGCAGTTTATACCGTGTCTTAGTGGCTTTTCTATTGCTGCAAAGAGACACCATGACCAAAGCAACTTACAGAAGAAAGAGTTTAGAGGAGGGTTATGGTTCCAGGGGGTTAGGGTCATTGACCATGTGGGGGAGCACAGCAGCAGACAGGTAGGCAGGCTCGGCACTGGAGCAGTAGCTAAGAGCTCATATCACCAGCATGAGGCAGAGTTAACTGAGCCTTGTGTGGGCTTGGGAAACCCAAATACAACCTCCACAACAAGGCCACACCTCATAATCCTTCTCAAACAGTTCCACCATCTGGGGACTGAGTATTCAAACATATGAGCCTATAGAAACCATTTTCATTCAGACTACCACATGACTCATCAATGCTTTGGTTGGCATGTGCTGTGCATTTGGTGTTTGCCCACAGACACTGGGCATTTGCATTGTAGCATTTTAGCTAGTCTCCATCCTTGTGAGAAGAGGAGCAAACTCAAATGTCTTTCCATGACCTGGCATTGAGGCCAATGTGTGACAGCACAGTGGAACTGGAAATGGCAGAGTGGGGGTGAATGAGAGTGCATGCTCTGCTACTATTGCAAATGGAAGGATTTTAAGTAGGTCACACAGGGCAAACCAAAACATCCACTGTGGCAAAACAGGCCTACTTCCAGTTTGATGCCATGCGTGTACTTCCTTTCTCTAATCCATCCCCCTAGAATGAGAATGATGTTCCTCATACCTGATACCGTCTCACTGCATGCTATTCATAATACGATCCCAAGTCTTTTTCTCATAACTCCTCTCCTGTCAAACCAACTTGTAGAAGGCAATGAGGTACTTGAGGACAAGCATTCTATTATATAAGAAGTAATGAAGCACAGGGAAAAAGCAAGGGACCTCTAGAATCTCACTTCCAACCAGCTGTGTGACTATGGCCAAGTTTCTAGACCTCACTGAGTCTCTAGTTCCTCATCTGGAAAAATGATGCTAACAGTACTGTCTAATTGTTTTCTCATTGCTGTGATAAAATTCTCCAGACAAAAGCAACTTAGTGGAGAAAGTGTTATTCTAGCTCACAGCTCAAAGTACAGTCCATCATAGCAGAGAAATCAAGGCAATAGGAGCTTGAAGCAGCTGATCACCTCACATCTGCAAACAGAAACAGATGAATGCATGCTAATGCTCAGCTTGCTTTCTCTACCTTATACAGTCCAGGATCCACTGCCTAGGAAATGGTCTCATCCACAGTTAAAACGAGCCTTCTCGAATCAATTAATATAATCACAGTAATACCCCACAGGCATGTCCAAAGGCCTATCTCTCAGGTGATCCTAGATTCCATCAGGTTGACAGCACAAACCATCACAAACACCTACACCATAGGGTGGTTCTGAGGATTCAATAAGGTAACATAGGCCAAGCACTCACTGCCCTCCCTGACGTACAGTAGATGCTCAATAACTGCTTGCAGCATCTATTAGAGTAGTTGTTGAAATGAAGAACAATATGGTATACAGGTTGTTTTACCAGGACAGGAATCACCTACTGCCTCTTTTTAAATATGCATATTTGTAGGATTCACTCCCAACTTGTTGCCAGAATTTCTGGAGACAGAGCCCAGGAACCTGTACTTCTTACAAGAATTCTAGTTGACTATGATTCAACTAGAGTTAAAGGACCACTAGTTGCCACACTAACCTTACCTATGCTATACAATCTCTCTTGTAGACTGTTGGACCTACCTCCTCAGTGGTACCCTGGCCTGGGCATTACCACTCTCTACAAAAGTGATCTCCTTTTAAAAATTAAAGTGCTCCACAAGAATCCTTCTCTGATAGCCTGTCAGCCTCCCTACTTCCTGTCCCTAGCCGAATAGCATCATTGCCAGTATGAGTAATCTGTTATTATGAGAGTCAACAATAAATTCATATTGTCAAAAGCACTACTCATTGCTAACATGCATTGAGCTTGTCTAAAGTGTGAGGCATGCTAACTAGTTTTTATTGTTATTGTGCTCTATATGGATTTAATCCACATGAGACAGGTGCTACTCCTACTACCACTTTATAAATGGGAAAAGCAAGTTACAGAAAGGCTAAGCAAGTGACCTAAGGTCAAAAAGACAGTAAATGACACAGTGGATATCTGAATCCAGACATTGTGACTCCAGAACCCAGGCTATTATCTAGTACACTACAGTGCTTCTCTAAATGAACTGCCCTATGCCTGTTATTACTAATTTAAGCTATCTACAGTGCTATTAATATTTATTTCATACATGTTCTTCATTATCTCATTAGAGTAAATGCATTTATCACAGAAACCTCAAACTCTTGTGTCCCCATGTCTTAAGTCTCCACCCACAGGGTGTAGCATGGAAGTCTGCAGGAAACCAACAGCTGGGGTGGGTCTGTTCTCTTTCTATGTGCTTAGGTTCCAGCTTTCCAATGAAACTATGAATCAAGTGCATCGTAACTGTTAATCCTATCTATATTTACCTCATCAACATTTAAAAAGTATCTAAAAGTTGAAGGCCTGTCCATTAGGTTAGTTTCCCAAAGAAGGCTCTTCCTCCTGTGTGTTTAGATAAAATACCTGATTCCTCAAAAAGACAACAGAGTCCAGTGACCTGAGACAGACAGGGTGTTCTGAAAATTTCTTAGCTTGCATGCTTGGCCAGATATCCAATATTTTAAATCAACTCTTCCATCGTTTAGATCAAGTGTAGTCTAAAATAACCAAGTTTGGTCTGGGGAAGTGGCTCATTAGATGAGACCATTTGCTGAGTAAACATGAGGATCTGAGTTTGAAATATAAACATCCATTTAAAAAAATGGGCATGGCTGCTGATGCGTGTAACCCCAGTGCTGTGGAGGGCAGAGACAGGGGGATCACCTGTTGCCCACCAGCCTCACTTCAGGTTCACTGGTGATCCCTTTTGCAAAGGAATAAGGCAGAGATTGATAGAGTAAGCCCCCCTCCCCCAAAAAAATCCTCCTCTGGCCTCAACATGTGTAACTCCCCCAACACATGCATGCATACATACAATAACCAATCTGAAGAATTCTGATACATGATACAAAATGTTAAACCTTGAAAACATGATGCTAAATGAAACAAACCAAACCCAGTGACACAAATATTGCATGATTCCATATATATTAGATAACCTAGAATAGACAGATACACAGAGCAGAACATAGAATAGTAGTTGCCGGGGGGAAAGGATAAGAGAACAGGAAGTTAGCATTTGGTGAGGTACAGTTCCCGCCAAGGATGATGAGCAAGATCTAGAAGTAGATACCGATGGTGGTTGTAAAACACAGAAAATGGATTGGAGGGTACTGAACTATATACTTAAAATGGTTGGAATAATCAATTTCACGTTATGTGCGCCATATATTTTCCAAATTTCATACCCCATTACAATCCCCCATGGAGGCAGTACTTACCAGGGTGTCATCATTCTGGTCTCCAAACATTTCTTTAAAAATCTTGCCAGGATCAGGAATTGGAGGAAATATAATGATCTTGAGCCTTTAAGAAAAGAGATTTTTTTTTTGGATCAGACCTTCTAGTGCATGAGTCTCTCACATAAAAGACAGCTATATTAAAAATAGGCATGCAAAAGTCACAGTACACAAGTCACTTTTAGTAAGTCACCTTTAGCAATGAGGGAATTGTGAAAAACATGTTTAAATGGCTATGGGAAATCAGTGTCCTAAGAGCACCAAATCTGCATAGAGGAAATAAGGCACCAACTTAAATTACTTATATCACTTAAAAATAATGAGGGCTGGGCATGATGATACACATCTTTAATCCCAGCACTCAGAAGGCAGAAGTGGATGTCTGTGAGTTCAAGGCCAGCCTGGTCTACATAGAGATTTCCAGACCAGCCATGGCTACACTGTGAGGTCCTGTCTCAAAATTAAAATAAAATAATCGGGCATAATTTCAGCAGATAAGAAGTTTTCTTTTTATAATTTTGAGAGTATATATATTAGTCTAATGGCACAGACCTGTAACCTCAGCTACCCAGGAGCTTGAGGCAGGAGGGTCGTTAAGTTCAAAGCCTGCCTGAGCTATAGAGTAAGTTTAAGGCCAGCCTAAGTAACTTAGAGCCTGTCTTAATAAGAAGTGGGTTGGGGATATGGCTTGGTGGTTATAGTGCTTGCTTACAGCATGTGCAAGAGCTTAGGTTCAATGCTCAGCACTGTGAAAAAAATCTCTTGTTTCTTGTTGCTAATTTTTGTTTGTTTGGCTGGTTGGTTTTTGCCTTTAAACAGCATCTCATGTTGCTCAAGCTGTCCACAAACTTGATATACAGCTCAGGCTGACCTAGAACTCCTGATTCTTTTGTCTCTACCTCCCGAGTGCTAGGATTACAGGCCTGCGCCACTTCACACAGCCAAAATCTGATCATTTTTTACCGCTCCCATTTTTTCAATCCTAGTGATACACATGCCAGGCAAGTGGGCTGCTGCCTAGCCACATCCTCAGGCCCCCTCTCTCCTCTCTTTCTTGTGGGCCTGCCTCACCTCTCAGGGTGTGTCTCCAGGTGTACCCCATGGTTTTGTTCTATGTCCTCCTGAATCTCCGTCTAAGTGCTTGCTTTAGTCAGTTTAAACCTATTCCATGACATGACTCCCCAAATGTCATCTCTACCTTAGAGCTCTTCCTTAAAGTCCAGGTCCATGTATACTGTTGTCTACTGTTCACATCTACTTGGATACTTACTAGGCATCTCTAACAATGACTTAAAAACTGAAATCCTCCCCTTTCTCTCAAAGGTAGCTCTCCTCATAGTTTTTTCCCATCTTGAGAAATGTCACTGACACTCACCTGTTCAAGGTCAAACTCTGGAATGTTCAATATCCCTCATACCTCCATAAGTTATTAGCCATCAGCAATTCTTGTTCATTTGGGCTTTCAAAATATATCCCACACTGATCTAACCACTTCTTCCTCCGTGCCTAAACCTCTAGTACAGATCACTTTCAATACGAGTGGTGTTAAATGTCTTTAACCCCAGCACTCAGGAAACAGAGACAAATGGATCTCTGTGAGTTCAAGGCCAGCCTGATCTACAAAAAGAATTCCAGGCCAGCCAAGGCAACATAGTAAGAACCTGTCTCAAAACAAAAATAAACAAACAACCAAAAAACAAAAAACAAAAAAATACAGACTGTTCTTTCATGCTTCCTTCCAGACATCAATGCCCTCTATCTAATATACCTGCTTCTATTCTTGCCCAAAGTCTTTAATAGTAACATGATCCTATACATAACAGTACAACAGACCACACAAATCCTCTGCTTAGGGTATTCCAAGGTCTCTTACCATACCTACCTGGTCCTATCTGAAAACTTCTCCAGCCTCATCTCTGGCCACTCTCCCTCACCCTGTCTCTTCCAGCCATACATGACAAGTTTCATTTCAGGCCCTGAGTCTTGGTACTTGTTTTTCCCTTGGTCTGGACAAATATTTGAATGGCTCATGCCTGTATTTTATGAGTCTCTCATTAAATGATCATCTTCTTGGAGAGGACATCACTGGTCACCTTATTGAAATGAGTCTCCTATCACTGCCTACCTCTACTTCCTGCTGACCTGATTTCCTACTATGTATGTGTACTATCCACTATAAAAATATAGATATGGGGGTTGGGGATTTAGCTCAGTGGTAGAGAGATTGCCTAGTAAGCGCAAGGCCCTGGGTTCGATCCTCAGCTCCTATAGATAGATAGATAGATAGATAGATAGATAGATAGATAGATAGAGATAGATAGATAGATAGATAGATAGATAGATAGATAGATATGGTCTGTGTTCTATTCACTGCCATAAGCCTGGCACTTTGAATAGTAGCTAGCATATAAATGGATATCTAACATATAATGTTGAAATAAGGCTAAAGCTTTGGTTCTGGGCCCAGATCAATACTTCCATTCCAATTTTGAGTATTAACTATAAGAGCAGCAACCACCTCTATACTGGTAAAGAGAAATAAAACATCCTTTCTCTTTTTTAGTGTGTAGCTAAGAATACTTAAACTCCTGCTTCTCCGTTCCCAAGTGTTGGGATTACAGGTGTGCACCAACATGCTCAGCAATAAAAGCTCTTAAGGAATGAATAGCATATGTTAGGGATAATCTGGCAGAGTTTTCTTTCCTGTGGCATCAAGTAGCAGCCTGCTTTGCACTAACACTTGATAAGTCATTTTATTAGCAATAGATTTCATTTCTTATTTTCTTTTTCTTTGTTGGTTGTGGAAATTGAACCAGAGTCTCAAACATGCTAACTGCATGTCCTACCACTGAGCTCCACTCCTGGACCCAACTTCTTTTTATTTTTAATTGTGCATGAGGTCTGAGGGGGGGCACACGTGTGAACATGCCACTGTGCACATATAAAGGTCAGAGGACAAAGCTGTAGAAATGCTTCTTTCCTCAAACATGGGTTCCGGGGGTCAAACTTACATCACCAAGCTTATTCAGTAAGTGCCTTTACCCAATGAGATGTCTTGCTAGCCCCCTTAATCCCCTATTTCTAAAAGCTCATTCCAAGAGTTGTCAACTAACTGTGGATAAATCAGGTATTGAAAAGAGTCAATGTACATAGCACAGGGACTATTTAGCAATGCTTTTTTCCCTCCTTTTTTTATTAAGAAAATTTTTCCATTCATTTTACACACTAATCGAAAATCACCCTTTCCTTCTCCCGCCCTCCCCCCGTCTCCCCCCCCCCACACCCCCCCCCCCACTCCTCCCCACAAGAAGGCAAGGCCTCCCATGGGGAGGCACATCCAGTAGTGGCAAGTCCAAGCCCTTCCCCCTGCCTCAAGGCTGCTGGAGGTGTCAGGGCCATGCCAGAGCAGTGCTGTGGGAAATTCACTTGATGTTTCCTTTACCACAAAAATGGGCACAATGATTTGCCTGTCATTTCAGCAAAAGTCACACATGATTGCAATTGTGCAAAAAATATGAGGCAAACAATCCCCCAGCATAAAGAGTAATAAGCATAGCACCCAGGCCAGCAGGAACTGTCAAACCTGCCTGGGCAGGTGACTTACCTTTTCAGGTAAAGAAGAAGGACAGTGATTGCCCCTGCAACAATGACTGGAATGATGAGTAACATGGTTATGTAGAATGTGGAGTTCGGCTCCTTACCTACGCAATAGAAAGAAAGCAAGCACGAAGACATGAGATCTACAAGCTCTTTTTTGTAATGAAGCAGGCGACAATTCTATTTGCTAGTGAGAGCAGATATTTCTTTCCTATGCCTCAACCCATTTTCCTCAAACTCTTCAATTATTTTATAATAGTTTGAACAATTATCCTGCTGTGGTGCCTGAGCTTTCTAGATGAGTAAAGACCTTAAGGATTGTTTGCAACCAGGGCATCCTAACTTGTTTTAGACAGTATTAAATAAAAAATTCCATATCTATTAACTCTATTAACAATGACTGTCCTTTCTTTCCTTTTTGTTTTTCAAGACAGAGTTTCTCTGTGTAACAGCTCCGTCCTGGAACTTGTTCTGTAGATCAGGCCAGCCTTGAACTCACAAAGATCTGCCTGCCTCTGCCTCCCAAGTGCTAGGAAAAGGCATGCACCACTACTGCCCAGCTTGACTGTCCTTTCTTACTGTTTACTTAAAGACTTACTATCGGACTTTCCTACTGCCCACTACTGAATACTTAAATAAATAAATTCTAACAACTGCCTCTCCTCTATGTCTGGTACCATATCAGGTGTTCTGACATGCTTATCTCTGAGCTATTCTATCTGCTAGACAATATTATCTCAGATCTGTACAGGAGATAAGGCTCAGGCAGGCTTCAAATACAGACCTGTCCAATTCCAAACTCTGTTTTTCTACACCTAACACATGGAAGGCTACTTATCTATTTCTAGGTTCATCTTTTCCCACAAGGGCATGGGGATCTAGAAAGCATCATCAGGACCTAATGTCTTTGTTTTAGGGAACTTCTAAAATGGCCCCAAATGATTTCTGCCTCCCAGTGATCATACTTGTGTATACTTGTACAATCCTCCTTTTTGACATGGGCTGAAATAACAGAACAGCACCAGTGCTGGTCTCTTATTTCCAGGATAAGTGATGGTGGACCATGATTTTCACAAAGCTGTTCTCTTACATACCCTTTCTTGCTAGGAATGTTCACCCGGGGAAGCTGATTTCTATGTCAGAAGGAAGCCCTGCAGAGAGGCCTAAGGGGACAGGGAACTAAAAAAATATATTTCTATTAGTTTCCTACTGCAGCAGATTATAGAAAGCTAGATGCTTGGGGGGAAAAAAAGAAACGAAAGTTTTCTTTCACAGTCCTGGAGGTAAAAAGTTCAAAATCAAGATACTGGCAAGGCCATGTTCCTTCTGAAGGTTCTGGAAAATAATCTCCCACTTTCCTCCAGCTTCTGGTAGCTAGCTCCCACAGTCTTTGGAGTTTCTTGGTTATGGCTACCTTACTCCAGTATCCTCCTCCATCTTCACACGACTTTCCCCTTAGTGTCTCTCTGTGCAACCTCCTCTTCTTCTTTTCTTCCCCTTCAGTATGCCTAGAAGTGGGATACTGAAGCGGGATACTGGGATACTCTCCAGTCTCTGTCAAGCCTTTGGATGGGATTACAGTCCCGCCTGCAGTCCTAATGCAAGCGTGTGAAGCCGCTAGCTAAACTACACTAATCTCCTGACCTAGAGAAACAACATGTGGGAGGTGTCTGCTATTGTAAGCTATCTAAGTTTGGTGTCAATTTGTTTTGTTTTTCTGGTTTTTTTTATTTTAATCTTGAGACAGCGTCTCACACTGTAGCCCAGGCTGATTTAAGCCCATGGCTGGCCTCAAACTCATGCCAATCTCCCTGCCTCAACCCCTTGAGTACTGGAATTACAGGTATTAGCCACCATTTTTAGATAGTGTTGGTGTACTTGGTTCTGTAACAACAGATAACTAATACAACCATATCTGACATACAGCTTGTTCAGTCTCTCAATGAATACAGAACGACATTCTTCAAAAACCCATTCCTAGGACTCTTTTAACAGCTGTTTAAAAAGTCTCATTTTGGTTCTATATTGCCCCTAGTGGCCACCAAAAGAAAAGACACGTTCCTCTTCCACCTAGCAATGATTTAAATATAAGAATTCAACAGCTATGCCTTCTCAAAGTTACTTCATGTACAGTTCCATAGCCATTTTGAGGTCTTCAACATCCTCATTACCCTTTTCAATGACAGATGCCAGTCAGTCATTGTATCTCCTACAATGTGATACTCCACACACAGACTGGGAAAGGTGTTCCCACATTCACTCTCTCACTCTCTCTCTCTCTCTCTCTCTCTCTCTCTCTCTCTCTCTCTCTCTCTCTCTCTCTCTCTGTGTGTGTGTGTGTGTGTTTGCATGTCAAGTGCAAATGTTTAAGTGAGTAGGAACCAGAGTTAATGTCAGGTGTCTTCCTCTGTTGCTCTGTACCTTATTTTAAAGACAGAGTCCCCCACTAAACCTGGAGTTCACCAATTCAGCTAGATTAGCTGGCCAGCAAGCCCAGGAATCCTCCTGAGTACTGGGATTACAAGTGTGTACCACCATCCTAAGCTTTTTGGAAGTGGGTGCTAGGGATTGAACTCAGGTCCTCATGCTTATACTTTACCAAATGAGCTATGTCCTCAGCCCTACTTCATACGTCTAATGGGGACGGACCACTGATGCCCCACCCTGCAACACTAGCTACATGACCTGTGAGCTACACCAGCACTAGTATCCAAGACTGCACATGCATTTTCTCTGGCATTCAACTCCACAATTCAAACAGGTCTTTCTCATCCTTTATTTGAGCATGGCCTGCTCAGCATAGCTACTAACAAGGCTTATCTTTTTTATACACCACCAAGACACTCCTGAGTCTATCAACTAGCATCTAGGAGAGTTCTCTGGCATGGTACAACCTGAAGATTTGATGGTGCCTGCCTTCTGTGGTTTTGTTCCGGTTGCTGATAAAGATGGAGATGGGGCAGAGGTGAGAATAACACCCTGTGGATTGTGGTCTCCTAAAGAACTGTAGGTTGTCCATTAACCCTGGGTGATTTGACAGCAATTCAATGGAAAGGGAATGTGCATTTTAAATAGTCTCTGGCATCAAGAAAGAATGGCAGCCCCTTTCCCAGTGTCTTTGTTCCCCGCCCTGACTGTTTTACACTGTAATAACAGTGTGCTCTCTCCCGCCCTGACTGTTTCACACT
>CABHPP010113090.1:0-25405 GCA_902168425.1 Peromyscus attwateri
AAAAAAAAAAAAAAAAAAGAAAGCATATTATTTTAAATAGATTTTGCTTCCCCAGCTCTCACTCTCCCCTAATCCCAGAGCCTTTCCTCCATTCTGTCCTTAGCCACCTGGTCATAGCCACCCTCACCTGTCTCACATGTCACCAGTGGATAACTCCAGGTGTGTTGGGATGACCTCTTAAAACTGCCATAGCCACAGTCGTGTGGCCTCTAGACAAGGGGAGGTTTCCATTACATATGCAGCGTCTGTGTCCTGATCCATGTCACTTATTTAAAACTTGCTTACTGAGGAAGGGGTGGGAGGTGATGGGTGGAGCATGACTCTATCCCCAGCGCTGGCCGTGGGGGCGGGGCGTGTGTATTTCCTCACTTAAAGGATGTCAGTGTGACAACACTTTTATTTTATAAACATCTACTAAAAACCTGGTAGGCACAATTATCAATAAGATGTGTGCATTTCACGTTGTGAAAGGACACTTAGGCACTGTCTCTGAAATGCCCTGTGAATGGGTAGGGAGGCCCAGGGCCTTTCTGTTGCCTGGGCCACTGACAGATCAGGTATGTTTTAGTCATTTGCTGATCCTGTCTCCCATAGACTCTGGGTCAGCCGAGCGAGGCTCTCGCCTGTTTATGGCTCACCAAGTATATGCCAGGTGGTCAGCACCAGGGGGGAAGACACAGGAGACTGGTGGTGGTGGTGGAAGTGGGGCTTCTGTTTGTTTTCAAAATACTTGAATGTGTCTCTATGATGAAATTTGATCACATTGTAGATAATCTAAAACAATACCTTTCCCATTTTATAAGTATGAAAAGGATGGCCCAGAGGTCCCCCAGTGTCTTGAGCAGAATTAGAATTGAAGCCAAGGATTTTTTTTAACCTTAATTTATTTTTTGCAGCTGATACGTAAAAACATAAAATTGTACATATGAATAGAGTACCATGTGATATTTCAGTACGTGAGTGCATTGTAAAATCAGGACATAGATTCTCAATGTGGTTCTTAGTGAGTGTTTGGGTTTGAGTTTCTGTTTGTCTAAACATTCCTTTTGCAATGAAAGCTGAATTTAGAAAACAAAGTTTAGTAGTAGAAAACACCTTTGAAAGCAACATCCACACCCATTTTAATTTAGCATTGGCAGAAGTCTATCGTGAGTGATTGTCAAGGGGTAGGTTTGAGCTTCTGAGATGGCTTTTCTGTGGATGAGTGTCACAGGGCTGAAGCAGCTTGATGGGTGTGGGCAGTGTGGCAGACATAAGGTGGAAGGCAGCCTCAGATGGACCGGAGCATCATCTCATTAACACTTTAACTGTGCCATACCCCTCCGACACTTCAGTATGAAATCTCTAACCTAAATCTTCTCTCTAGTTCTTAAACTCTCCGCAATTGTCATTTTCCTTCAGAAAGCAGAAAGGAAATGGGAAGAAAAGAGGCAAAATCTGGAACACTATAACGGGAAAGAGTTTGAGAAGCTACTGGAAGAAGCTCAGGCCAACATCATGAAGTCAATCCCAAACCTGGAGATGCCGGCAGCTTCCGGCCCGGTGCCGAAAGCCGAAGCCTCGGTGGACAAGCCGGAGCTGTCAGGTGAGGGCCAGCCCCACAGCAGGCCTTGCAGAGCTGTGCAGGCTCACTGGCTTCAAATCAGAGGTTGTCACACACATGAGCTCCTGTGGGACAACAAGACCATGTCTCGCTTTCTGAGGCATCTCTGTGGCTCAGCAGGCAATGTCACTCACCACCAAGCCTGACAGCCTGAGTTCATCCCCAGAACCGAAGCAGTAGAAGGGGAGAACCAATCCTGAAGGTTGTCTTCTGACCTCTATGTGCAGGCCATCGATAACACTCCCACACACACATGCGCAATACAATCTCTCTACAAAAGAACTGTCCCGAGGAAGTCAAGACACTGGAGGAGTCATTATTCTCCAAAGCTGGCCATTTTCTCCTCAGGCCTCTGGAGAGGACTTCTGACACACCTCATTGCATTTCTACCTTGTTTAACTGCCTCCCCTGTTACTAACCTCTCACAGCCTGTTGCTCTTTTCCTTATTTACAATTTGTCCTTATTTATGCACCACAAATATAGCACACATTTTTGTAAAGATGTCTCATTTTCACTTTTTACCTTCAGATTAAAAAATTCTCAGTGGGCAGTGGTAGCACAGGCCTTTAATCCCAGCACTTGAGAAGTAGAGGCAGGTGGATCTCTGACTTTGAGGTTAGCCAGGGCTACACAGAGAAGCCCTGTCTCAAGAAACCAAAAGTAAATAAAAATAAAAAAAATTCCTGCATAAATTATTGTTACCAGCAAGAATGGTTTCATTTAGTATATTGCTATTTCCTACTTAAAAAACAAAACAAGCAAACAAAAAAAACATTATCAGAAATAGTTCACTAATGTACAGGCCACCCAGAATGTTTATCAGTCACCTGTAAATTCTGGTTTCTATCAGTGTGTGTGTGTGTGTGTGTGTGTGTGTGTGTGTGTGTGTGTGTGAAATGTCATTATATGCATTTATGCTTTTTTGTTTTGTTTTGATTTGTTTTTTGTTTTTTTGAGGCAGGGTTTCTCTTTATAGCTTTGAAACCTTTCCTGGAACTCACTCTGTAGCCCAGGCTGACCTCAAACTCACAGAGATCCTCCTGCCTCTGTCTCCCGAGTGCTGGGATTAAAGGCGTGCGCCACCACCGCCCAGCTGCATTTATGCATCTTTACTAGTGAAACAAAAGTCTATATACAAGGTCTTTTTTCTTCTCTTTTTGGTTTTTCAAAACAGGGTTTCTCTGTAGCTTTGGTGCCTGTCCTGGAACTTGCTCTGTAGACTAGGCTGGCCTCGAACTCACAGAGATCTGCCTGTTTCTGCCTCCCAGGTGCTGGGATTTGTCCCCATTTCCTCTCTACCTCTCCCCTCTTTAACTATCCCCGGAGCTCTGTCAATTCTTATGGATATACTGTTTCAGGCCGGGATTGGAGGCTTCGGAAGCCTGGCAGAGGTTTTGGGACTTACCTCTAGTTGCCCAATTTTTTCACTCTTCTGGTGCCCCTCAGTTTTTGTATATACCAAGAAATTCATTTAATAATAAATCTAATAGTTTGCATTGGAGTCCCAATAAGCCAATGTCATTTGTCATTTAACCCCCAGAACACCCCAGTGGAAAGACTGTTGTTGTAGTATGTTGTATGTAGTATGTAAGAGATGAGAGAACTGAGTCAGCAGGAAGGGAGGTCACATATGCAGGGGCTTTCTGGGAGTTAAGTTCAGTTTGTTGTCAAGGCTGTACCCTTAATCATTTGTCTATGGCAAGAAGAGAGAGTTTGTACATCAAATTGCATTGCGTTTGTATACAGATGTATCTTCAAAAGAGATTATCTTTGAAATGGCATACTCTCTTCCAGAAGATTCTCCAAATTCAGAGCAGGAGTTGGACAAGCTAGGGGGAAAGTCACCCCCTCCTCCGCCCCCACCCCCTCGGAGAAGCTACCTTCCTGGGTCAGGACTCACCACCACAAGGTCTGGCGATGTGGTCTACACCGCCAGAAAGGAGAGCGTGTCTAAGGTCTGATGGCTTGAGTCCTGGCAAACTGGTTTCTGGATGCAAACAGTTCTATCTGTCTGAACATTAAAAAAAAAAAAAAAAAAAGAGTAGTGATTCAACTCATCTAGATCTCCAGAAAGTGCCTCAGATGGAGAATGTCAGCGAGTGCTATTGGACAAGCCTGGGCACCATGGGTGCTAGCCTTATGTGACTTTTAATGGGACACTATGAAATGCAGATCACCAGCCACTTTCCCTGGTGTGATATCAGTAAACTAGAGTGAGGGTCTTACCAAGAACAGATCAGCAGACATAGCTGTGGGTGTCTGTATAAAAAGCTGTCACTTGAGCTTAGCTGACACTCAACTTAGAAAGCCTTGTCCCTTGTGTTAAGTGAAAAAATACAATTTCCAATTGGAAATGCAATATGGGGAGGGCCTTTTGTAAATGTGGGGGATTTACAATTTCATAATTCTTCAAACCATTCACCCACATGACAACTTAAGTAAACAAGCCCAAACTAAATACAAGGAATGAAAACAGCCTTTTGGCAAGAAGAGCCAGAGCTAAAGAGGTGTTGAGAATCTATGTAGTCTGACCTGAGGGTCTTACACCAATATCTGTGGTTTGAATCCCCTGTAGGTGAGCAGTGAAGACCCTGGGCCAGCCCCACAGACTAGAGCCACAAAATGTCCCACAGAGGAGCCAGCCTCAGCCTGGGCCCCATCCCCACCTCCAGTCCCTGCCTCTTCCTCCAAGGATGAGGAGGAAGAAGAAGAAGGAGACAAAATCATGGCAGAACTCCAGGTATGTAGCTGAGGTGACTCCTGGCCATTGGCTCTTGACCTTCTCATCTGGGCTTCTCAGGCTGTGGAGCCCACAGGTCTGTTAGCTGGAGAAGGCTAGTAAAGGGCGCTGGAGCCAGCACATGTTAGTTGTGTCTTTTCCAAGATGAGAGACAGCCATTTCTCTGGGCACCCAGAAGATGTGTGGATAGAGAGCATTTTTAAAACAATTCTGTAAAGTTTACATAGAAAAATCAGTTGCAGACCTCCCTAACTCTAGATGATAGGAATATTCTATTTTTTCCATTTTCCTTGGCTTATTAGACAGTATTATATATATTTAATTACACAACTCTCTGCTAGGACTGAGAATGGATTGCAGGGTATATACCCAAGACCATCCCATGTTCTTGTCATGAATGTGACTCTTCCCTACAAGCATGTCCTGAGAACTCTCATTAGATACATATATAATTCCTAGACCAAACTCTGGACTTTTTTGACTCCTGCTTTTTATGGGACATTTGTGCTTCTCAGATACTGTACCCTTTGTGGGACTCCAAAACATGCTGTTTTTTTCACCACTGTCCATGTGGTTTGGTACAGACCAGTGAATCTAATTTCTTCACATGGAACGGAGAAAACTTTAAACCGTGTCAATTTTGTGATGCGAGTCTACCCTGGTTTTCATGGTATCCATGGTAATAGCTGCCAAAATTGAGCTCCTTGCATCTTCTAAGGCATATGGGACTGCTGAGAGTTCCGTTGGGGGGTGAACCCTTTGAATACTCACCCAAGCTCACAGATTGTACTGGGTCAAGCCCTCCGCCAAGCAGACTCCGTGCGTCCTTAGAATGGTCAGAAGCTTACTGATAGGAAACAGATTTATAGTTAGCAACCTTTAGACGTTTGACTGTTCCAATCTTAGCACTCCAGTAGAAACTATATTTGTCACAGACACTTCTAGCTACTATGCGAGATGACCTCGCCCACATTTAGAGTCCTCAGTCTTTAGTGTCTTCTGTGATGATCCCTTTCCAGGAAGTGGGGTATCTGGTATCTGGCTTCTTGTTCTATAAGTGGCTATTTATAATAGAGACTGAAATTCTCTAGCTCTGTAGGCCCAGCTAGTTTGTCTGTGTGTGCTCTTGAGTCAGACCCCAGACATGGCAAAGAGATTCTTCGGTCCCCTCTAAGGGTAGTTTCCATTAAATAGTGTCCTGTGTTCAGGTGAGTAGGCATCAGAAGAAAATCCAGGTGTGGAAATGTAACTTCCAACATCTCAAAGGACATAGCAGATGGTCTCAGTAGACAGGCCTGGAGATAAGTCAAGCATATCTGGGACAAGCCAGGATTCACTTTCTAAGGAGTAGACAGCGTGGAGGGCAAAGATGGCTAAAACAGAGAGACAAGCTTTGAAGGCAGAAGAGGGTCCCTGTTGTCAGCTCTGTCCAGATGTTAGGACAGATGCTAGAATACTCACTTGGCAAAGTCACAAATTCTTCTCTCTGCCTACTGAAGTATTTCCAGATGTCAACATTTGACATAGAATATTAGGCAATGATTTAAGATTATTCATTTCATTGAGTTCTTTTTAATGCTAACTGCACATTAGAGTTACTGGAGCATTTGTGTGGAAAATGCCCACAACCCAGAGACTCTTATTTCCCAGTTCTCTTGAGTGAGGCCTGGCAGCGCTGCGGGTTGGTTGTGTTGGCCGCTTACTGCAACAGTCATGAGGACTGCTGACGCTAAGCAGCACGGGACGCAGAGCTGTCAGCTGTCCTCCACAGTTCAGTGTCAAGAGACTCTCCTGATGTCCCCAACCCCGTCGTCTGACAGACAGAAGCGGTACTGCTGCCCTTTCATCTCCGAACTAGTCTCTATTCACGTGACCCTATTCACGTGAGCCAGCTGCTGGCCCCACAGTTATATCCAGAGCTCAGCCGCTCCTTGGCCATTCAGGACCACGTGGTGCTAAAAAAGCATTCATTGCTTGGAAATGAGCAACAGAGCAGAGTGGGATCTGTGACTGTTTCAGAGAGTGAACAGGTGTGCATGATTACTTTTTCAGTTTAAAATGTCTTGTGAGTTTTCTTCCTATCATCTTAGTAAAGCTGATAAGAAATGAAGAACATTAAGATGTCTTTTCATCTTTCCTTGATTTGTTTATATATGTACCAACATGGAAAGGTCAAGGCAAAAAGTGACACTAAGTCAAATCAGGTGCACCTGAGAGCATTTTTCCCCCTTTATTAGCTACTGAGTCCAGAGTTTCACGCCTGCCGGGCATGTACTTGTCACTGAGCCATACCTCCAGCCCAAGGGTATTAATAGTCTTTAGGGCCCTGTCCATTTCTTCTTTATAAAGAAGCTTTTGCTTAGAGCTCAGTCAGAGGCCTGCTTGAGGCCCTGTGGGATGTAGGATTTCAGGATGCTGCCTCCTAGCAGGAGCCTACTTTCAGGACTAGGGCTGGGGACCCCATGTCTTTGGATTCCTGCCTCTTTTCTGCTCCATACACTCAGACCCCTGTTAACTTCAGTATTTTAATTCCTTAGGCATTCCAGAAGTGTTCCTTTATGGATGTAAATCCAAACAGTCATGCTGAGCAGTCCCGAGCTGACAGCCACCTTAAAGACACTAGGCCAGGCGCCACAGTCCCACCCAAGGAGAAGAAGGTAACACGTGGTAGCTATCTGTTTACCACACAGTCAGACAGCCCTGCCCTGCCCTGCCCTGCCCCTCTGCTACTAACACGGCACTGTTGCACTTGACCTCCTGCACATGGCCTTCCCGTAGTGCTCTGTCCCTCTTCTTTTTAGACTAATAGAGATACAGGTTTAGAGTGAGATACAAATATCTGGCTCAGGTTTCCAAAGTGAGCTTTGTTCCCTGTGAACACCACACAATAGCGTAGGCAAAACCAACGCAATGGCTTCCCCAAGTAGAGAATGTGTACCTTCCAAGAGTTTTAGACCAACTCATTAGAAACAACAACAACAAAACCCAGAAATAATAACTAAGTAAATGCAAGTTTTTCTCATCTTCAACATATCTCATGGAAGTTAATAATCATGGAAACATACCTGTATACACATTGAAGTGTGCCAAACAGGATCCTTGCAAATTATTGCCGATTTTTGAGGTATATCTTTCAAAATTAGTAAGTATAGCTTTAATGCTAAAATAATATACTTGTGACTTCGAAGAGGAGTCTAGTCTGTGTAGCAAAGCATCCATCCATGCTGAGGAGACAGCTGTGGGCACCAGCGTCAGAGCTACAGTGTGAGGATGAATCTAGAGCACTTGGGATTTGAGGGTTTAGAGCCATCTAACCGTAATTAAGGACAAAAAGTTTAACCAATTTAAGTTCTGACATTTGCCACCAGAAAACTTACATTTCAGAACTGAGGGACACTACTTTATTTTAAATAGAGAGAAACAATCGTAACAAAACAAGCTGCGAAGTGGCCTTCTATCTACTCCACCTGGACCCTTGGCTTTTATATAAGCAAACTCAGTGAGGTAGATGTATCAGACTGCACAGGGCAAATGTAACAGCCTTCCAGGGACCTGCTCAGCTCTGGCCCACCGCCATCACAGAGCCCTAACGTGAAGTGATCTGCCCCCAGTAGACAGGTAAAATTGTCAGCAGGCAGAGGGTGTCTTTCTACACCAGCAGGTTGTTAGACAATGAAAGACAAGCTGTCTCATGCAGAAAACTAAACCCATGAAATCACCCCAGAATAGGTTGCTTGTTCAGTGTGTGGAACTTCCTATATGGCTTTATTACTACTAATTTGTAGCAGGCCCCTGGCGGGGCCTGGTATGTTGTATTTGGACCAATGTGACCATTCTAGAACCCTAACTGGAAACGTCATACCTCCCAAAGGTCCCCTATGATCACTGTCTCATTGCAGACTCATTCTAATTGACTCTGATGTTGCATTGGGTTCGTGTCTGACAATTTGAAGTCCACACCTGTTGATAGCAGATTGGAAGTAGTTTGCTATGGGAATGCCAGTGGTTCATTGTTGAGCACCCAACACTGAGTTTGTAGGTTAGGTACTCATTTTGGATCATAAACTCAGTAGATGAATCACTTCCTAATAGCCAGAACTATCAGTCTTACCCCCCAGTTTTTGTCTTTATTAACCTCTTTGTGGCCTATTCATCTGCCCTTCCTTAACTTAAATGTTTTCTCGATTGTTTTTCCTCCTACCCTCATGAAGCTCCAGCCTGGCATTCCACATTTACAGTTTCCTCAAGACTGGGTCTCTATTCCGTTTATTGTTCATTCACATGGAGCATGCTTCCCTAGCCATTTACGTCATCTAAATCACGGGCTCATAAGCAAATATTAAAGAAGGTTGATTGCCTTTCACTAAAAATTGTGACCATCCATGACTAAGAAATTACTGTCAATTTCCATGGCAACTATGACCAAGTTTCCCTGAAGTTCATGCGCTTGCTTTGATGCATTTATTCCCTTTTGTGTCTAGCCCATGGATTAAATACAATTGTCCATGTGAAATCTAAACTAGTCTTCAGTTTAGTTACTTGCTGCTGGAGTAGTCCCACTACTGAATTGTATTTGAATACACATATTACAGAGTGAGACTGGAAATATTTAATAGTGGCTATGGTGTGGCCCTTACCAACCAGTGCAGATGCCAGCCCCACCACTCCCCCTCCCTCCCCCACCCCCAGTAAATGGGCCTGGCAGGGGACTTGAGTTTACACAAATCCAATCCTTTCTTTGATTCAGAGAGTCAACTTTTACTTGGGTCCTAGTGAAATATACTAGCTCCATGTTTGGAACTGAAACGTTGGGCTGGATCCTCATTTAATAGTCTCCTTAAAATCTTTTATGTGCTACATCAGTTGCTTTATAATCTGAATTTCAAATCCCACAGAAAAACTCACATTCTCTTGCAGCAGCAGAACTGCCCCTGTCTGGAGAAACTCCAGGGGGAGCAGACAAGTTAACCGGCAGTGGCTGGCGGCGAGTGCACCTCGTTCTTGGTCACTAATGGTGTTCCGTGTGGTTAATGCTGACTGTGTTGTTTGTGTTATTCCTTGCCTGTGTGTGACTGTTCCTTCCACTCTGAACCAGGGCAGTCGTGTTAACGTTGGCACAGCCTGGGTTGTTGTGCTTTGTGATATTGTCATTGCTTTAACCAAACAGCCATCACTGGGACTGTATTTCACCTTGTGACAGATATCACTTCCTCTTGGCGTTCTGCAGCTAGAAGGGCCAGCAGCAGTACCCTGTGAGGAGAAGGTATCCTAATATTAGGAATACGCAGGGCCTGGGGCTACTCATACAGCCAGGCTAGAACACAGTGCCTTTAGATGAAATGCTCTGATTACCTGGATCCTCACTGCTGCTGGGTCCTCAATCCTGAATCTTAGTGAGACCCTCATGAACATCTTTACATCTTAAAATATAGAGAATAAAAGCTGCATCATAAAATGCAGGGAATTAAAAACTGACTATGACATCACAGCCACCATCTTGGCCTCAGACGCCCACTTGGTTTTTTTTTTTTTTTTTTTTTTTAGATTACAGTCACGCACCACGTAACGTAACGTTTTGGTGAGCAATGGACCACGTCTACAGTGGTGGCTCATCCATTGAGATCCTAACTGACGGCAGTCATCTGCATCAGTTGTGCTGAGGTGGTTTGTGGTGGTCTACACAGGTCTACTCAATGCTGATGTGTGAAAGAGACAGTTCCCTCCCCTTCCTGATGGGATAAGGATAATAAAAGCTGTCACTGGTCTATGAAATTTTCTATATTTTTCATCAGTGTCTTAGAGTAGACTTCTAGTTATGTGAAAACCAAAAGTCACCGTATCACAGTAGGCTGTGCTATACAGGCAGCAGCTTCATAGGCTGGTTTGTTGAGTCTGTCACGAGCATCCTGAGGCCAAGCACAATGGTAGCCTAGACATCTGGTGAATGTAAGCACACGCTCAGATGCTTGCACAACAGAATCACTGGGTGACACATTTGTCAGGACATGTCTCTGTTGTTGAGGACTACATGGCTGCAAACTGGGATGTATCATCACTGCAAATTTAGATGTAATCCTCGGGGCTGTTATTAATTCGAAGGTTATTTGAACACATTGATAACCTGCAAAGACATTTTCATCCTGTCACTGGACCACAGAAGAAAAATGTTTTTTTTTATCCCAGAGTATGACAACCAACCCAGACAGAACTCCTTATGGGCTGACTTCCATAAAAGAGTTGGAAGGGACATTTTAAAACTCTGCTCTTGTTCCTCAGTTTATAGGCAATGCAAAACCAAAACCTGAGGTACAGAGATGTGAAATAAAGGATGTGTCCAAAGTCACATCAGTAAGAGGCAGATGTGTATCAGAATACTAATGGCTGCTTGCCCCCCCACCCCACCCAGTGTGCCTCCTACAGTTCTGGTTTTAGAGTCTGCCAGGATCACAGACAGTCAGGCATTGAAAAGACAGTTGTTAATGGCTCCACTTATCCTCTTCCCTGCTCCCCCACAAAATTGGAAATCCTTGAAATATTCCACTAATGGAGACTTTCATCTTGTACAAATACAGGGCAGTTTTGGAGGTTGGAGGACAGAACAGTCCCAGGTAAACAGAGCTGTAGGGTTCGGGTTGCTGTTTAACACATGTGCTTGGGCAGCACGCATGTTTGGAAATGTAATTGAACGATAGTTATAGTCCACTTTGGGGAGCATGTGGTTTTGTGGAGTAACATGTCCTACACTATTCTACCAGAATTTGGAATTTTTCCATGAAGATGTACGAAAATCTGATGTTGAATGTGAAAATGGCCCCCAAGTGGAATCTCAAAAGGTGAGTTTGCCATATCTGGGTCCCAACTGATGCTATGCAGTTTAATGACCTCCCCTTGCAGATCCTTTTCTGATTAATGTGTGTGGTTTCCTTTCTCCGCTTTGCCTCTCAGGTTACTGCAGGGGGTCTGAGACCTAGTGGCCCTCCCAAGTGGGAAAGAACAGTGGTGACTAGTGTGCCTGACACATCACGAACACCAGAATGTAGAGGTGACACCTTCATGGAGGACAATTCCACACTCAATAAGAATCTATTCAGAGACAGTAGAAATTATTCCCAGAAAAATGTGCCCAAGGTCAATTTTCATTCCACTGGCATGAATTCATTGGAAGGTGAACTCAACCAAGGGCCTAAGGTCTCGGGACTACAGTGTGTTATTCCTGACACCGACAATCAGAAGTTGAATTATGGAAAGACAAGAGAGGCAGGCCGACAAGGACAGGAAAATACAGATAAGAGTCACATTCCTCCGCCACCTAGATCAGCAGAATTAAGTATTCATGAGACCAAAACACAAGATCATGATGTTCTCACGACAGACCTTAGCCAAGTTGTCCTAAGATCCAAGGTGGGTAGGCATGCTAACATGAACACTATTGAGGATGGGGAGTCAACTCCAAGTTCTCCCAGTGAGGAACACACAGCCACTGATAACATCGCCTTCATGATCACCAAAAACGCTGTGCAGGTTCTGTCCAGTGGGGAGGTCCATGACATTGTGAGCCAAAAGGGACAAGATGTACAGACAGTCAATATTGATGCAAGAAAAGAGACAACCTCTCAGCAAGAAGGGACTGAAGCTGAAGAGCCAGTCGTGTGTCTAGACAAGAAGCCAGTTATCATCATTTTTGATGAACCCATGGACATCCGATCTGCGTATAAGAGACTTTCAACCATCTTTGAGGAATGTGATGAGGAACTGGAGAGAATGATGACAGAGGAAAAGATCGAAGAGGAGGAAGAGGATGAAGATGGAGACGCTGGAGTCCAGCCTTCTTCCCAAACGTCTCATAAGCAGGTTGACTCGGGAAGTGGTGGGAGGGGACAAAAGGCAGAGACACGATCACGACCCCACTCCCTCGCAGCAGAGAGTCAAACTCCAGGAGAGCAGGAAGTTCATAAAGCCGAGCAGAGAAAGCTTAGCTCCGAAGATTCTCCAGACTCGGGAAATAAGTGTGACATGGCCGATGACCAGTTTGAAAGCCCCAAGAAAAAGTTTAAGTTCAAATTCCCTAAAAAGCAACTTGCTGCTCTTACTCAGGCAATCCGCACAGGCACAAAAACGGGAAAGAAAACCCTGCAGGTGGTGGTCTATGAGGAAGAGGAAGAGGATGGTACTTTGAAACAGCACAAAGAGGCCAAGAGGTTTGAAATCACCAGGTCACAGCCTGAAGATGCCCTGAAAACCATGGCTAGGAAACAAGAACAGCCTAGTCTCGAAGGCACATCTCCAACTTCAAGGACGGATGAAATTAGGAAAAATACTTACAAAACGCTGGACAGCCTGGAGCAGACCATAAGGCAACTTGAAAATACAATCAGTGAAATGAGCCCCAGGGCCCTAGTTGATACCCCGTGTTCTTCCAACAGAGATTGTGGTGCAAGCTCGCCCCACATAGCCCAAGAGGTCTCTCCCCGGTCCTTGCTAGTTCTGGATGAAGTGCCCCCTGCCCCAGAGCCCCCCACGTCCATATCTTCAGCTTCACGTAAGGTATCTTGGTCTGTAGAAAATGGAAAGATCCAGCTGCTTCTTAAGCCTGTCATAATCACAGTAGCAAAAGGTGTCTCGTGATTTAATCGCTTCCTTTCAGGTGGCTCGCGTTTTTTGTCTATTCGTCATGTACCCGTCTCTCCTCCCTTCTCCGTCGCCTTCCAAAAACAAGGGCAACAAATGTCTAACAGCTAATCAATTCTGTTTGTGCCTCTGTTGCTGATTGGTGTTGGGTCCATAGAAGGAAGCTGGGTCAGCCGTGTGCTGTTGGTACTCACATTAAAATCCAATTGATCGGTAGTGAGCTGTTGATTCTGTTTGATTCTTCTGATTAACCCAGTTGGTGTCTCCTGGGTCTGTCCTGCATGTAGGGCGCTAGCTTCTCACTTGACCTTCTATGCATAAATAGTGGGGCAGTCTCAGTAACAATCCGCTCACCTTCCTCTCTTTGTCTCCCCTCTCTCACGGGTCCTTCCACAGGGCTCCAGCACCACCCCACAGACAAGTCGGATGCCAGTCCCCATGAGTTCTAAGAACAGACCTGGAAGCCTGGATAAGCCCAGCAAACAATCCAAACTGCAGGATCCCCGCCAATACCGTCAGGTAGTTTTACCTTAAACCAAATTTTGGATGGACACTATTGCAATTAAGAAGCCAGTCGCTGACTTAGTTTATACCAAATACTGTGTTTCTGTGTGAGGTATCATTTCCATAGACATCTTGGATCTGGGGGCATGAAGAAGGTCTAAAGAGAACCTCTGTTAAACTTTTCACCACACTCTTGCATGCTTACAATAAAACATCTTTTCCTTTGTGACTCCAGCTCTTAACTGTTAACACATGGTGCCGAGCCAGTGGCGGTTGCTTTGGGGAATGTAGCGCTTCATCAAAACCTCTTGGGAAACACAGACAAACCAACCTGTTGTGACTGCTCTTAAGTCGCCACTACTAACATCTGTGTTGACTGCAGTGCTTTAAAATTCCATTAACTCTCCCACATTAGAAGCACATTCACACTCCCCACCCCAATCACGATCCCCATGCATGGCTGACTGGCACTGGGGATGCCCATGGAATGTGTGATGTGTGTGGTCTTCCTCTCTGTCCTTTCCGTACCTCCTTTGCTATGTGCATGGGGTGGTTTCAGCCAGGTCCAGATAAGCACAAAACTTAGCTCAGGCCTCGGACTGTATGTTGTTTTTCTGTGGCTGAATGATTCTCAGAAGGGCTGTGTTGCCAGGCCCTGTACGTTGTTGATCGTGTTACCAGCTTTCTGACAAAGTGTCTCCCGCCATCTTTGTTTGCAGGCTAATGGAAGTGCTAAGAAAGCTGGTGGGGATTGTAAGCCTCCTTCCCCCTCCTTACCTGCTTCTAAGATTCCAGCCCTTTCTCCCAGCTCTGGGAAAAGCACTTCTCTACCCTCTGCTAGTGGTGACAGCTCTAACCTCCCCAGTGCACCTGCTACTAAACCATCGATTGCTTCTACCCCTCTCAGCCCCCAAGCAGGACGGTCCACTCACTCCGCCTCCCTCATCCCTTCTGTCTCTAATGGCTCCTTAAAGTTTCAGAGCCCGCCTCATGCAGGTAAAGGCCATCACCTTTCATTTGCACTGCAGACTCAAAATGGCCGAGCTGCCCCTACTTCCTCCTCCTCCTCCCCTCCCTCCCCTGCCTCCCCCACCTCCCTGAATCAAGGTGCCAGGGGCGTCAGGACCATCCATACTCCTAGCCTCGCCAGCTACAAAGCACAGAACGGAAGTTCAAGCAAAGCCACCCCATCCACAGCAAAGGAAACTTCTTAAAGGCCAGATCCTATTAGGCACAAGATGGAATTACATTCTTGTTTTTAATTTTTAGCAGTCTGGAACAACTGTTTTCACAAGAGAATGTACCATATTGTTGTGCTGTTCAAGGCTTCATGCAAAGTATGTGCTAAATACTGAGTTCATAGATTGCAGTAAAGCTTGTTTTTTTCTACTCTGTCGCTATTGTACTTACATAGTGTTTACTGTCTAGACTCAATACCTATTAAATGAAGAAAGCATGTGCTATTAAAAAAAGAGAGAGAGAGTACGGTGAGAGTGAAGAGATGTGTGAGACCAGCTGTACTACGCATGTAAAACATGTATGATTCCAGAATTTTAGTATGTTTTGTATAAAAATATTTTTCATTACGGAGACTAGAGGTGAACAGAGAGATACACAAGTGTGACTATATAAATTGTAAAGCATATATTATGATATTTTCTTTTATTTTAGTGTTATTTAGCTTTATTACAGATTTCTATTTTTGTCGAAACTTCATGGTTCCTTTCAAGATCTTTTTTGCCAAAACATTTTGATACTACAGCATTGTACATTTGAAAGTAGCATGCTAGACCCTAAGCCAGTGAGCTCCCACACAGCCCGTAGGAAGAAAGTCAGCAAACTCTTGCACTGCCATCGAAAGTATGTATGATAATTTGCTAGCCCAAGCAAGTCTGTTTTCTTTTTCTTTGCTTTCTTTTTATTTTCTTCTTCCTTTTTTTTCTTAAAAAAAAAAAAAAAGAATTAGTGTTCTGTAGCGATTTTTGTTGCAGTGTCTAACCCCTTTTTACGTTTTCCTAGACCTGGTAACACACACACTATTACATTGTGGATTTTAAAACGTACACTTCTGTACGGTTCTGTACACTGAGGAACTTTTGTAAATATATAAATATAAATAGACATCAAAATACTGTGTGTGACAGCACATAGAGTAGTTTCCCCACACCAAAGTTCATTTTTATGCATGCTTTAAGAGTCTCTACAACGGGATGGGCAGAAATGGGACTAGCCCTACATTTTTAAAAAGCTCCAAGTTTGCACAGCTCGAGTGGTTTTGTAAATAACTGTATTTGTATAACACAGCCATGTAACATACAGAACTGTAAGCAGAGACCTTGCAAACTAAATAAAGGGCTGCATGCTTATTATTTTTTGTACCTTGTCATTGTAACTAACTACTTCCTAGTCAAAGAGCATGTAAGTATCGCCACAGGGTCTCAGCTTTGAGGGCGTTCTGAGTAACGTGTAGCCACATCCACTTATATAGTGGTGCTCTCCGAAAGCTTGGAGCAGCTAAGGATGAGTTCCTAATAAACTAATTGACAGTGTGGTTGTCTGAACTTAATTTCCGGTCTCACTCTTCTCTAAGGGCTTCTTGGAGTTTTGGCTAACAGAAAATAAACCTGCGGACAAGTTTGCATACTCATTCATCAAAGGTGCTTTGGCTGCTTTCTTGGTTTTTTTTTTAATTTCTAGTAAAAGTAAAAGAAGATGTCTTTATCACTGGGTTTGGGATGGGTTTTTGGTTGTCTTGTTTGTTTTTTTTTCCTTCAGTTCCCAATTTTGAATTTTTAAAATTATTATTTTATGTATATGGAAATTCTGCTTGGATGTGTGTCTGTTCATTCCTGCTGCCTATGGTCAGAAGAGTTGTTGTTGGGTCCCCTGACACTGGAGTTACATCTGGTTGTGAGTCTCCGTGTGGGTGCTGGAATCAAACCTGGGGCCTCTGGAAGAGCAGCCGGTGCTCTCAACCACTGACCCATCTCTCCAGCCTGGAGTTCTCCATTTTGAGAGAAATATTGTTGGTCTAAGGGAAATGTACGTGCGGCAGAGCACATTTTCATTTACAAAGAATGGAAAGAAGATGGAGGAGAGGACTCACCCTGCGAGCGTGAGGATTCTGAGTCTGATTCCCAGAACCCACAAAAACAGCTGAGCGGAGTGGCTTGCCTTTGTATTCCAGCACTGGAGTGAGACAGGTAGATCCGTGGCTGGCCAGCCAGTGTAGCCTAACCATTCAGTACCACCAGGCCAGGAGATCCCCTGAGGAACAGCACTCAAGATTGACCTCTGGCTGTTACATACATAAATATAGACAGACGACAGACAGACAGACAGACAGACACACACACACACACACACACACACACACACACACACACACTGACAAAGAGTTATTAATAATAAAAATAGATTCCACAAACAATCTTAGGGGCCGGCTCATCATTATTTTTTACATCAAAAAATATTTCATTTGTTGCTTAGCTGTAAAGAGCTAATACTGTCGCACTTTACAACTTGTGTGTCCCCAAGCTTCAGGCTTCCTGAACATCATGCCTTCCTCAGAAATACCTTCTGAGACCTCTATTCACAACAGTCATGGCAGCCACGAGTTCAGTAGCACTTAGGGAAGTGTTTCAGTAAACATGATTGCAGCATTCCCATCCCATCCCATCCACAAGCTCCACAAGAGTTCCCAGACAATACCAGCTACTAGAATTATAATTGTTCTGTGTGACTAATAGTTAGCTAATTCATGTTGGTCTACTTGGTCCTGTTTATGGCCATGCAGGGAATGTTTACTTAAACACCTAAGCAGCCGGTTGGGGCTCAGTTTGACATCAGACTTCCCAGAGCTCTGGCAGAGTCCTGCAGCTCATGGTCCCTTTGAGTCAGTGTCAGACAGGCAGGTACAGATTCCCTGGGCTAGAGACCTTTCAAGCTGACCCAAACCAGCTTGCTGCCTGCCTCTTCCAAACATCGAGCAGAGTGGGAGTGGGGTGGGGTGGGGCAGGGGGCCCAGGTATACATAGGCTACCCATAACCACGCTTAGCAAAATGACAGCAGGCAGCAATGTAGGGCTCAACACTCATTTCTAAGTCTGACATAATCTGAGAACCACGTTTGCTCAGTCACCTTTAGCTGAGTTAAGATCCCCTCCTCTTTGGGTTGGCTCCTCATCTCACTGACCACAAACCCATTTTCAGCTGCTAACCATAATCAAACCTAATGGTTAGCACCCAAGACCAAATGATTTCTACTTCACGAGTTTGCTTTAAACCAACCAGTCTCTCTGAAAGGCCAAGGAGCATGCATGAGGACCTTAATAAAGGCGTGGCCCCCAGGTCCTCTTGCACTTGCTACCGACCTGCTGGCTGAGCTTTGTTCTGTGACCACTCACCATCACCCTGGCCCCATGCCCATCAGCACTCAAAGATCCTTAAAGAATAAATTGCTTCTCTTTCCTGCATTTTGTGCGTAAGTTCTTGTCCCATTGCACGTGCCTATGCACCCAAACTGAACAGGGCCTCCTAGACAGGGGCTGGCTGGTTTAAGGGCACTCCAGTATAAAGATCTCAAGGTTAGAATGGAATCCATGCAGTGAAGATCACAACCACACCTTGGTTATTTTAACATCTAAAGTGGGTGAAGGGTGGCAGCAAGAACAGCTGGCTTCTTGGGTTTTGTTAAATTACAAATAGATATTTGCTTAAGAATCATTTATGACAGGCACCAAAACTACACAGAGAAACCTTGTCTCAAAAAAACAAAAAAAAATCATTTATGGTTGTCATTAATCTAATAAACCTCTACAATCTGACAAAGATTCTTAGAAATAAGCTTCATGGACCCAGTGAGATGGCTCACCTGGGAAAGGTGCCATGAAAACCCTAATGCCCTGGGTTCAATATTCACTACAGGTATAAAGATGGAAGGAGCTAACTGAACCAACAAAAATTGTCCCCTGACCTCGGCCATGTGCTGCATGGCCTTTTCACACTTGCTGTACAATACACAACTCCCCTGAAGCAGTTTTTGGGGGCTCGGGGACTGGGAGGGTGTGGCACTGTGACCTGAGACCTTACTGCTATTTCCTGGTTGTACAAATTTGAGCAGAGTTTGGCACAGTATAGTGATGGGATTTAACTCTTAGGACTGTGGGATTAAATAGGATACAATTAAGACGGAGCCTAACACATCCCGAGTACTCAGGAAAGGTTAGGCTTATCGTTCACACAATTTCAATGACAACTGTGGCCTGTGGCCCTGTGTGACCCCTAAGAAGTTTCTAGTCTAATCAGGCGGTGGGGATGAATCCCAGGGAGGCAGGGCAGGCAGAGTCATCCTAACAGATGCTGCAAATTTCTTTTCTGTGACTTCAGGGAGTGGGTGCCGTTTGGCCCTCTTGGGGACAGTACGGAACTCTAACGTACTGTCTTGGCATCAAAGGAGCTGCTTGACTGGCACCTTGCCCGTGACTAGAATCCTTGCACAGACATGGAGAAATACCAATGCTCGGAACCGTGGCTGCAAGAAGGTAGTTCCGCAAAGTTAAATTCTCAGGGCGGGGGCTCCCAACTCAGTCTGCTCTGCACCCCCAGTGTTGCCCATCTCTAAGAGGAGTGCCAGACCCAGACCCCGGAGGAAGGGGACCCAGCCACTGGGCACTGGAGCAGGTTGCATAATCCTTCTTTCAACCAGGTTTGTAGGTAAACACCCCTCTTCCTGGATGTCCCTACAGGGCTAACCAGCTTCCTTGATACTCTGAAAATGTTAAAACACCAGAGCAACCCAACAGCCTTTGGAAGGACACAGAAGATGGAGAAACAGTATCAGCCAATATCATGGAAGCTAGTGTCTGTACAGCGACAACACCAGGCAGGAAAAGGCCTCTAGCCAGGCCCACCATCCAGCCCCGAATCTGCACTGCAGAGTGGATGACAAGTGTGCCCAAGCTATTGACTTTGAAGTATGACATTGTCATCCACAGTGTGTATACTCGAGAACCGTGTGACTGAGTCAAAAATACATAAAACTCTCATAATGTTTTGAGTAGGTGTACGGTGATGTGTTGGGCCACACGCTTGGGTCCTGCCCCTAACAACAGTTCATGCTGCCCAGCTTAGAAGCAGAGGCTCCCTTGACAGCCTGAAATCAGCAGGATTAAGCTGTGCTCCACACATTCTGCCCAAAAAGACAGAGACACTATGCTGCATACCTTAAATTCACACAAAATGCTTAAGGTTTAATTGCCTGAGCTTTCCAGGGATTCCTCAGACCATGAGTATGTGAACACAGTAGCAGTAATGGCCATCTGTTGTCAATTATAAGCCAGGCAGAGGCCTGAAAGGTGCAGACCGAGTGGGGAGGAGCTTGGCTGTTTTGCGTGGGGAGGGACTGCTCATGGTGCCCCTATGGTAGGTGGTGCTGTTGACAGGTGTTTCCATTCCTTGATCAAACAAACACGCACACTGAAGAAAAGCAGTCCCTGCAGGGGCTCTGAGGTTTCAAGTTCTAGCATCTTCCCCTTCAGAAGAAGGGCAGCCTGTTCACCAGGCTGACATGGTCGTCAGCTGTTAATTGTTGGGAGAGAAATGAGCTGGGTACAAATCTGGGCTCACAACACAGCTCTCCCCAAAGCCCCGTCGGCATCTGAAACCCCAGAACTCTTGCCAGGACTGGTCCTCCCTGCTGCACCCGACATCACCATCACCAGGCCCTTTCCAACATGGGAATTCTCTGGCCGGTTGCGTTCATCTGGTGAAGTACTGTGGGTAAGTGCCTCCTGAAAGGGATTCTGGGGTCTTGGCTTGGAAACTTGTCAGCTATAAATTTGTGAAGGGGCTTCACTACAGGCCCCCAGATAGTCTTATAATGAGAGAAGGAATCTTAATTCTGTTGCATGTAAGTTCCCCTTTTAAACTGTTCTGTGTGAGGTGAAATCCTTAGGGGTGTATCCCCCCATTCGCCGGTGTAATACAGTCCCTGGCCCGATGTCTGTCACCTGTCACATCATCCGCAGAACTCAGCCTCAAATGAAAGCTCATTCAGACCAGGACTCAGACTCAAACGTTGTGAATGCCATGTGTTGTGACTTTTTGCAAAGAGAGGGCGGGCCACTGTTTAAAGGTTCAAACCAAACAAATGCCAATCCCCTTGTCCTCACACAGCACGGGAGACTAGATTGCTTAAAGGTGAAATGAATTTGGCCTCTGGTATCTGGTAATTACAAACACGGTTTTCATTTCTTAACTGTCCAGCGGAGGGCAGCATGGTCTTACCAGGCAAGGGCCGTTCCTATGCGGGCTTCTAGCATCTCTGACTCACTAAATACCACTGTTACCCTCACTGCTGACAAGAAAACGTTCTCCTGGATCCTGTGTGCAGTCCTGCTTTACTCCTCTAATTCGTCATTAAGCCTCTATCATAGTATGCTCTCGTCATAAAGCCTAATAAAATTGATAGCAACAGAAATCCAGCCCCTGGGCACCTGTGAGAGGGGGGCTGGGAAACTGAGGAAAGGTGAGTTGGAACCAGGGTAGTACCTGCCACCAACACCATTGCCAGGCTGCCAGGACAGTGAGAGGCACCCCAGAAGTGGCAGAACCCAAGAAAGCCTGGTGCAAGATCTCAGAGGCTCAAGGAGCAGCTTCTCTAAGTTAGCTGCATTGCCCTCCCAGAGGGCTGGGAAATGTTGCCATGCACACTTGCCAAGGCTTAGGTACTCAGAAGGGATGGGGATGAGGCATTTTTTCAACCCCCCAGGTCACTCTTAAACAGACACCAGGGCTGGAAAGCCAGAGGCAAATACAGATGTCATTGCTGCCACATCGGTTCCCACAGGAAGGACTTGACTCAGCTATCCTTTGGGGATAATTGTGCGCACCCCACCTCCAGCTTCTCAACTGTGTTATTTTACTTATGTACTTAGAAGCAGGGACTCCATATATAGCCCAGGCTGTCATCAGACTCGTGTCTTCCAGCCCCCAGAGTGCCCTGATTGCAGCTGGAGTGCCACCGTGTTCCGCCCAACTTTATAGAGTCACAATTTATAAACACCTTATGTATCATACTCTTGCTGCCTTTGAGAGCTGGCTTGGGGTTTTGCTACACCTGGTGCTTTCTTTCTTTGAAATGCCAGTTCATAGCATTCAGGTGCCTTTGCAGGTGGAATTAAGACCTGGCCTTATGAAGGTGCAGACCTGGGTCCTCCTTGGTCTCCAGAATGTTCCTAGTACTTAAGTGAGGCCTGTTCAATGTGTTGGTAATGTAAGTGGTAAGCAGCATCGTAATGTGCCCCATGCGGTGCCTCCCTGTTTCTGTGTACCATGGTATACATGTGTAGAACAAAGGGCATCCTAACGCTAATGGGGAGGGGCTCCTGCAGATATGTGGTGCAGGATATGGGAGAAAGCAGGGGAGCCTGTCCTGGCTGCAATGGCGTGGTTTCCAGTCAGGAGGGTGACACACAGTTCCTCTGGTCATCAGGTTAACAGTACAGGTGCCATAAGGCCGAAAGCCAGATCCTCAGTCTATCCCTTGCTCCAGAAAGGGTGGCCTCTTCCCACCAGCCCCTTTTGTCTTCAACACCACCTAATGCAGGCTGGGCCCATCAAAGTTTGGCCTGGTGGCTTCAGTCCATTTTGCCGGCCCCATTCTCCTTGGGCTTCTCTCTGTCTGCACACTCAGTCCCCACCCCCGGCTACTCAGCCATGCTCACCTGGCTTCTGCGGACGGCACTACCTCTGAAGTTCCTGCAGTCTCCATTTCTTCAGTCACCATCTCTAGTTTCATTAAAGCCGTTGCCAGTGATTGTTCTGGGTTTAACAGGACAGAGCCCTTTCTGTATTGACCCAGGGGAGTGGTGACCTTAGTCTGCCAGCCTTACCAGTCAGCACACCTCTGCAGGAGGGAGGGATGCTAATGGTTCCGTGGTGACAAGCACAGGGCATTGCCACCTATCTGCCGAGGACCCTGTATATTCTTCAGGAGTACCATCTACTTAGTCGATCATTCTTGCTTGGACTTGCTTGGTTCTGATTTTGATTTTGTTCTGAGCCAGCATTTACAGCACCATCCAGTGCTGTCTTTTCAACAGATTGGACCTAAGCGTGTGCATTAGATTGAACATGACAGATGGATTCGAGCCGGGAGCTTTCTTAGAGCTATGAAGAAGCAAAGTGCACCTTTGATAGGCCACTCTCCTCTCTTGGCCAGCTTTCCCCCTTTCTGGGTTTCCAGCCCTTTCGTTAGGTACCCATGCAAGTCTTGGGGCTCCTATCTATTCCCTCCATGATGGGGGTCTCCTTTCTAGGCCAGCGCTCTTCCTGAAAAGTCCATGTTTGCACCTGATGTCAGCTTGAGGAAGCCAAGCCACAAAAAAGCCTTCCCTTACCTATAAAGGGGGCCAGGGAGGAGAAGATTCCAGACCAGATACATCATTGCAATCTGTGTGATCAGACTGCTTTTGTCTTCACAACTGAATAGGGCCGGAGTAGAAGGGTCTCACCAGGCCTGCAATTCCATACTGGATAAAGAGTGCTCTGCCACTGACCCCTCAAAGAGAGATGGCATTAACTTCCCCTGTTGTCTAAAATGCCTCAAAGGAGACACTTCTAATGCAAGTTAGGTATTCCTGACCCAAGGGTGCAAGCTGGCTTCTGCTTGCCCTGAAGTCACAGGGCCAACCACTCTACTAAGACAAGCCCGTGCCATAAGTAGCTTCCTCCACCTGTAATGTTCTCCACATCTAGGCCTTCATCTGCTTTCTGGTGATCCCTCTGGTCTTCACTTAGGTCCCTGCTAGAAGCACCCCTCTTCCATAACAGTTAGGGAGGCATGTATGAGATGGTCAGTAAACTTTTTTTTATCAGAAACTTAGTTTATTTTGAATAAACCACTCAACTTCGAGCAGATGACATTGTCTCAACTTTTCTTGGAAGAAAACCAAGGATCTGGTCAGTTCATGAAAACATGTCTTTCTCTACCCTTTGTAGGGACAACACCAAACCAAACCACACCCCTGCCTGACCTTTAAGATGTCCCCGATAATGTTTAGCAAAGGACAGCCACTGAGGGCACCAGAGGAAGGTCTCCACAGTGAAGTACCACCAGCTGTGGCTGGCAGAGTTTCCTGTAGTGCCAACGGTCAAGGTCACTGCCTATGAGTAGGAGCATGGCAGCTGTGCAGTTGAGAAAGCACCCAAGGGGGTTTAGGCTGCAGAGCTGCAACTCTGCTCCTATGTCATGGCAGTGCCACTGATGGAGAGGTCTGTGTCAACACAAGAATTCACGTGCCACCCCTGGGCCCTGGGGCAGGAATATTCCTTGTTTACAATTAGCCCCCACTGTTATTTTGGGTTCAATCACTATATACCAAAGTACTTCTCCCAATCCACCTCACCGTCTCTCACTTGTCAGGACAACATGAAGAGACAAAATCTGAGGAGGTGAAAGAACGTGCAGCTGGCCAAGTACCCCAAGAGTCACAGCTGTCACCGTCTTGAAGGACAACTCAATTTTATAGCTTTACGTGGTACCTAGGTAATTGCTACAAAAAAATGTATGACTATCAAAGAATCCGCATCGTAATAGTCACAGATTTCTCTATAGGCTCTCCTGGGAGTTCAAGGAGGCCCGTCAAGTATAGACAGCTCTGCCAGTCCCAGAGGGGAGGCACTGAACAAAGCCATGGAAACCCCAGAGATCACAGATCTAGCTTTTCAAGGGCCCACAGGACCAGGTTCAAGACTGGAAGGACACCAGGCAAGCTGCCTGTTCCCTTGCACTTGACTGTGCAAGAATTGGTCCTTTCCTCCGGCCAGCCCCTTCTAGTAAAGGAGCTGGGACCACAAACCAGGGATTCTCATGGCCTTAGACTCCCAGACCCTAGAGATGGGGTCCTCTGACAGCTGCAACTAGGCAAGGGGAAACACACCCCACCCCAGAGCAACTTCTGGCCACACTCCAGGTTAACATAAAAATAACTTGTGCAAACCTAGCTCTTGAGCCACAGGCCCATGCCCTTGTAGGGCCATGCTAAACTCTGACCCTGATGTTCACAAGAACTCAGTAAGACAGTGTCAGACATGGCCACATGTGACCCTAGTACACCACTTGAATACTGGATCAAAAGGAACAACCAAAGAAAAGGAAACTTGTTTAGGGAATGATTCCTTTCAAAGGTGGACTCTTATCTTTGTGAGACAAAAGGGAGCATCATACTGAACCAGTCTCCCAGTCAGGAGGTGCGAAAGCTCTGCTCTGACATGGCTTCTGGCTTGGTGGCCCAACTCAGGTAAGCCTCACATTCAAGAATAAAAGCAAGCCCATAGAGGGACCTTGCGCTGCTCTGTGCCCTTGCTGCCCAGCTAAGGCAGGAGGTACAAGACTCCCTGGGCTCCACACTTGGTATGCAGGCCAACTCAGTTCCCCACCGTCTGCCACCCATGCTCTTCCTTTGGGACTCCAGCCACGGTCAAACATGATGCTGGAAAACAGAGCCCACCCCAGGGACCCTGGCAGTGCAGACATTCTGAGGCTCGGTGGGTGGGCAGCATCAAGTTACACTCTAAGTAAAATAGAGGGTAAACACTCCAATACCAATTTATTTTCAAAAGGGCTCTGTGTGATCCGATGGTTTGCTTTTTTTTTCTTTGTAATCGTACAACCTTTGAAAATTACATAAGTTGTAATGATCTAATACTATTAATAGCCATTCAGAGAAAAAAAGTTCCCTCCCTCCCAACAACCATCCAGGGAGAATTTAAAAGTCCTTACTAGAGACCAGTTCACCATGGCCTCTACCCTGGTAGAAATAAAAAGCAAGAAGATGAGGAGAAAACCAGTTGACTAAGAGGTGTGTTGCCAGTGTCTCTCAGGAGTGGGGCCCTGGCTGTTGCCTGGGGTCGTGAAAGGCAGAGC
>CABHPP010113091.1:8264-28924 GCA_902168425.1 Peromyscus attwateri
CACACACACACACACACACACACACACACACACACACACCACCTCATAAAGATGATGCAGTTTGTGATTAAAAGCATATTGAATAAAAAATAATAGTTTCCTTGGGAGATGAGACCATAGGTCTTCCTTTGCAATTTTGCCTTAGGTTATGCAGAAATATGCAACTCAGTTTCTTGATGATGAAGTGTCTGGGTAGCTTTTGCTGCCAAGAGTTAAACTGGATGTGCAAACTTGAATTCATGGTGAGAGATGTTTGAGGTTAGGTTGGTGGGCTGGAAATAAGAGGGGGTGTTGTGATGGGTTTCTTGGCAGAAAAAATAGTCTTTGGTTTGAGGAAGAACTTAGAACTGTAGAAAGGCTCAGAGAACAGCTGTTCAGGAAGGAAATCTGGGTTCTGAAGTGACAAGTGATTGCAGTTTTCAAATGAAACTAGGTTTCTGTTTTTAGGACAAAAAGCTCAAAATAATCTTGAATTAATGATGCTATCAATAATAATGGCCAGTGAATGCTGGACATTATTATACATCTTTTATATGAATTTGTGATTTCATTTCAAACTCCTAGCAACCCTAAAAGGGTTATTATTATTCCCACTCACATTGTGTGTGTGTGTGTGTGTGTGTGTGTGTGTGTGTGTGTGAGAGAGAGAGAGAGAGAGAGAGAGAGAGAGAGAGAGAGAGAGAAGCCAAACAGTATACATGCTACCACTCCACCTTCCCAAAGGCATAGTGAAGTCAAGTAACTTACTCAGTGTCTCATAAATAATAAGTGAAAGAGATTGAGGTGAGCAAAGGTAAGTAAGTGATAAATAGTTAGAAACAGTATCCACTAGTTTTACAATCTAATAATTTGGTCATGGAACCTAACAGTGTGGACAAGGTCAATAAATATGTATGGAACTTTCTAGATACAGAAAATGTTGAGGGATTCCATTTGGATGTTATTTTCTCAATTAGAAATGAAAAGAGCTGGTAAGACCTAGCGATAGGCTATCAATGATAACAAGTCTCAGATACCATCCTAAAAGACCTCTCTACTTCAATAATTACAGAACCTAGAACCAGAGATACAGAGGCAGGTCTATAGTGAATGAGGAAGTTGATGTCAGATCCAAGACTAGAACTGGATATCTGTCTTAACTCCTGGTCCTTTACTCACTCTCACAAACCTCTGTTCCCCTTTCATTGTTTCCCAAAGCAGTAGAAACATGGGATCGAAAGTGTTCACTTATCTGTAATTGACTTTATGACTTCAAAGTAAATTGTATGGTGGTATATGTGGGAAGTTGGTCTTAGTTCAGACTCTAGGCATGCCTTTACTGAGAAACACATCATCCTGGTGTAGTTATCTAGTATTCATAAAATTCTAATCAAGAACCGGTTCAATAGGCACCCAGACATTCATCTCCAATTAACAACAAAGGCTTTGTTCGTTAAATTTCCCATTGGTGAATAAGTAGTGTCCACTATTTGTTGATTGGCTATACATGTGTCAAAGGTTATGATTTTCAACCTAAAAGAAGAAAAGTATTGATAGGGATTCTTGGTTAGCTGAATCTTGCCACTAGATGTTGTCTTGTCACCTCAAGAGCACCAACACACAGCCTACTGTTGGAGCACCTAAACTGACAAGGAACTGAACTTGACTGAGTCCAAGAATAGGATACCGAATTGTTTTCTTATTTACTATATTTGAATGAGAAACAGCATTTTATATGTGTCCTGCTGGTAGTGGGGTTATAATGAGAACACATATCCCTCTCACTCTTACTATGGCAGGCTCTTACTAGCCTACAAGCAGTGTCTAATAATAGGGCATGACCAAGGTGGCTTATGTTGGTTTGAAACTCTAAAGGAATAAGGATATATGTCCATTTTGGACATTGGCTTAAAAACAATAAGCCTCTCTCTTGAAATATAGGAGAGGACTCACCTTAGGTGATTCTACAGAGATTCTTAACTGATAGAATGTCTACAACTTGTGGGGAGTATATATGAGAAGCCTAGAAATTTCTACAAAGCAAGCCCCCTCAGAAGACCTCTTCTGATCTGACAAATATATCTCAATGACCCCATGCCAGAATTCTGTCCTTGCTACACACCTCACCATTTCCTGATGGGAGGTTAGAATTGAGGTGGCATTTAGCTATGGAAAGAACTGTATAAAGTGTTGTATATGTAAGATTACTTATATGTGTTCAAGAGACAGATAGTTCAGTTATGATAAAGTACCTTAATGTTTTGCTAAGAAGAGAGGGCAAATGGGTTTTGTTACTCTCTGAGTACAGCTTTTATCTTTTCTCTCTGCTTTTTTCAATAGTTATAATGGCCAGTTAACAGTTTTCTCCAAACCAGTAATTAGTTGCTAAATGGAGTATACCACATATTGTGGTATAGATGTCAGAAACATACACACCTTTCACATCCAGTCATCTTAAGGACTACTGAAGGTATCTTGTTTCTATCATGGTGGGTTAAAAATGGGATTGGTTGTGCAAAGAGGGGATTGGAACATAGAGATCGTCAAAGGCTTTCTTATTCCTTATTAAACATAACTGTCTGATGCCCCAATTACATGATGTGTTTGGCCCTTATAATCATTTAAGATTTCAACTCCATTTGAAATTGAGTAAGTCTCTAGAGGCAGAAAATTCTCTTGGTGCTACCATGTAGCCAGCTGTGTAGCCTTGAGCTAGCTGCTTATGAATTTTGAATCACTTCTGATTTCTATTTTGTATAAAATTGGGGTGAGAGTGCCTCACTTCTGGAAATGTAATGATTCCTTGAGATGTAACATATAAAATTCCTTGGACGATGCTTTTCATGTGGTAAAGCATCAATGACTGGTAGTTATTATTTAAGCTCTGGTTTTAAATTTGTTGATAACAAACATAGGAAAGAAGACCACAATGAATGCTACAGTAAATGATTACAACACATCCATTTTAATAAATGGACTGACATTTGCCATGACATCTAGTTTATAGCATGGTTAAGGAACCATCATTGGCTAACAAGCAAAGATGAGAAGATGCACTGTAAAAATGAAAAACATTCCCTTGTTTCGACTTACTATCTCAGAGTTGTTGCTTTATGTGCTCCAGGGACTAGGAAGCTAGTCTCTTGGCTTTTCCAAGTCCTATCCTAAATTTTCAGCTTGAGAGCCAAACTTGCTAATGATTACATGGGCCAACAGTACTTCAACTGCACAGAGAAACAACTTGTATGAAAGTGCTTAGGCACAATACTTTGTGCTTAGTGGGTGTTTCATGGATTTTAGTCTGAATCTGCATATCTATAGTTCAAGCTTTATTAAATATATGATACTCAAATTGAGTGAATGTTATTAGTATTACCACAAAGCTTGTTAAATAGGCTTACCATATATTTTCTGATTCATACATGGGGGTATGAACTAGGAATTCATATTTAATAAGCATCTCTGGTGATTCTGATGAAAATGGCCCAATTCAAGACATACTGTTTTAAACTAATCAACAAGTAGCCTTGGACATTGCATGAGATGAAAGGGTAATTGAGGCTCTATAACAGGTTCTGGCTGACTGCAAATGTCAGAAGCCTTTCTCTCTTAAATTTACAATTCACCCACACAGAGAGCACCATATAACACCTTCATCCATATACTTACCTTTCTGTGGGCTGAGTCGAGATCTCTACCTGTTTCATCCATTGTCTGAGCCATTTAGAGCAACAGCAAAGATGGGCTTTTCTTGCAGTAATTGACAGCAGATCAGCCAACCATGGATAACTGAAAGGGTGTGTGTGTGTGTGTGTGTGTGTGTGTGTGTGTGTATGTGTGTGTGTGTGTGTATCATAGCAATGTTTAACAGCTTAAAAAACTACTCACTACCTTCCCTCAGAAAGAGACTTTACTTCTGAAAGTTTCCCACAGTAACTACAGAAAATTCTGACATCACAATTATCCACGGCAACAAACAACCATGCATAGAACAGGCAGCAGACTCCCAACATCAGAAGGGAGTGACTCCATGGGTCCAAAGCCACTAAAATAGTCACACATAGATAAGATCCTAGTGAGTAAAAGGCCAAAGTTTACTACGGAGGACACATGTGAAAAAAGAGATGGTGTATAATTCACTGACCCTTCTTCCATCAAGGTCTCCTACTACCTTCTAAATGCCCACTATCCTTTGTTCAACTTCCTTTGGCAGATTGGTGTCTTATTCTGGGTCACTTACCTCACCTGGATATCTCCTTCTGAGGAGTCTTCAAGGTAATAGGTGGTAATCTGAATAAATAATTCTGCTTTAAATGTCAGTGGGTAATAATCATTTAGGTCATTCCTTTCCAGATAGTACACTAACATTTTAGTGCAGGGTTCCAATGCAATAACACAGATAAGTGAATTTGTAAAATTTATGACTAAAGGCAGACTATTAGAGTGACAGTATCTTGAGGTGGGATTGGATTAGTTTCAGTCTTCAAAGGTCACTGGATACTCTTTTAATGTCTTCCTTGGATCAGTCGTCAGCTAAGATATGTTGGAAAGCAACATAACACTTCTTCCCTCACTTTGAGTATCTTGAAAATTGGGTCAATTTTTCATTCTCTTCTGGAAAAAGATAGTATTGCGCTGTACGTTTTGTTTAAAACCCTTTTAAAGAGAAGCCAAACCTCTGAAAAGCCGATGTTACATGCCTCCTTCTAGCATCTGGAAGGGAATGACCTAAATGATTATTATCCACTGACATTTAAAGCAGAATTATTTATTCAGATTACCACCTATTACCTTGAAGACTCCTCAGAAGGAGATATCCAGGTGAGGTAAGTGACCCAGAATAAGACACCAATCTGCCAAAGGAAGTTGAACAAAGGATAGTGGGCATTTAGAAGGTAGTAGGAGACCTTGATGGAAGAAGGGTCAGTGAATTATACACCATCTCTTTTTTCACATATGTCCTCCGTAGTAAACTTTGGCTCTTTACTCTGTTGACCCAGAGAAACTATGTGGAAATAGAGTTGAAGCCACAAACCAACCTTAGATCTCTTGAAGTAGTTTTTAAACGTTGCACTTTGCGCCAGGCGGTGGTGGTGGTGCACGCCTTTAATTCCAGCACTCGGGAGGCAGAGCCAGGTGGATCTCTGTGAGTTCATGGCCAGCCTGGGCTACCAAGTGAGTTGCTAAGACACTGTCATCCCGACTCATGTGCTACATTCTCTCTCAGCCTGTCCTGTAGCTCACCCTCTACATTCTTACAAAAACCAACTCTAAGTACTCTAAGTATATGTTCTCAAAGGGCATCTAATCATGCTACCTACCTGGGTGAAATGGACACAAGATTATTGGGAATATGATGGAGACATCTGTGAGTCAGAATAAACCAAATGTATCTCTTATAGAACTTTGTTTAGTTAGTGAAAGTGTACAAATCTTGATGATAAAATTATGACTGAAAGAGCTTTTACTTTGGTGAATATAGTCTCCCAGCTTTGGACTCCTTTTTGTTCAAAGTGTGATTTAGGGACCATCAGCATTAGTATCACCTGGGAATTTGCTAGAAATGAAAAGTCTTGGGCCCATAGTAAACTTTTAAATCAGAGTCTTTAATATGCTCTTCAGGCATATGGTGTACACATGAAAGGTTGATAAATACCATTTTGCACTGAATTGTGCCACATGGTGAGGGATCATCACCCAAGTGTTTTGTGTGTTATCCATGCTTCTTTGACTTTTGCAAAGAAGGACAAACAGTGTTGTGTTGAGGATAACTGCTTAAAAAGCAAGTGGCAGTTGGGAACCATGGAGCAAGAGGTTGGTTTTCTTTCTAATGTGCAGTGTGAGTTCAGAAGAGAGTATAGTGGTTCCTTCCAGTGGGAGAAGGGCCAGAATGTATGATTGAGCCAAGATAAGGAAGGCTAGAGGAAATGACAAGGAGATGCATCTTAGCTAGGTTCCAAGTACGTCAAGTGCTGCCATCACTGACATGGGATTCCATAAGCCATTTTAGAGAATAGAAACTTTCTTCATGAGACTCATCTTTCTTCATCTCAGCTAGCTTCTGAGTGCATCTAGTGCTGCCATCATTGACATTCAATTCCCTATGCCATTCCAAAGAATGGAAACTTTCTGCATGAGACTTAGCTTCCCTACCATCCGCATCTCTTTTATGACTTTCTTCTGGTACATTGCATCTCTTTCTACTGCCCACAAATCTTACAACAGCCACTTCAGTACAATGAAGCCTTATGTACTTGGCTTCTTCCCAAAACTGTCCCAAAGACTTTCAAGTTGTGCATAGAGAAACTGACTCTATGGTTTTGCTATCCCCATACTCATCTTACTATGAGGTGCCATCCTTTGCCTGATTTAAAAAAAAAACAAAAAACAAAAAACAAAAACAAAAAACCCTTCCATAACCAAAGGCAGCTGGCTTTCATTTAGGTAAACAAACAATCTGAGCATCATATCTTAAGACCCTCCCGTTTGAGTATCTTTCCCTGAAATTGAGATATGATGGTTCTTATAGTCCTAGGTTTTAAAGTCAATACTCCCTATTATTTTAATCTTTTCTTTCACTGCTTTAGACTACATTGCTGTATTTAGGAAAAAAAACTGGTATCCCCAAAGTAGTATATAGTTCTTAAGGAGAATGAACTAAGAAGAAGGACTTTGTAATAAAGAAGAAGAAGAAAAAAGATTTAGACTCTCAATGTAGAAACTAGTCCCTGTGTAAAGTCAGTGTGGATGGGACAGTAATGAGTAGGTGATTAGAGAGCAGCCAACAGGCACGAGCTCAACCACCAGAGGAAGAAACGAAAATAATGGTGACAAATGGAGTAGAAATATGAAAAAGACAGACTCTGCCCACATTACCCTTTTGCTAAGCATTGACTCTTGGGGGAAACAGTGTCCCTAACTCTGTGTTGATTCTAGAGTTTAAGCTGAGACTATTTGAAACTCTGTGTCTGGAGCCTGGGTATTTCCTGAGCAGGTTTCAGGAGGGAGAGAGTCACTTTTGTGCATGTACAACTTCCTCGTTCTGTTGATGTACACCTATTGCCTCCATTGGTTGTTTTAATGGTGCTCTCTCCTGGACATTTCATCGAATTAAACCCAAAGCACCAAAATACAAAGGGATGGAGTCAAAACATGGTTAAAAAACTGGGTTTCTTGTTCTTCATAGGAGGTAGAAAGTTTTATAAAAGCTCTTTTAAAATATATCTGTGGTCCTCATCTAAAAAACCCAAAAGCAAATCATTTGGATAAGGACGTTTATTCCTCTGCTGCAAAGTAATGAATTCTAGCTCCTAAATGTCTAGTCATCTCTTAAAATCTTTGTCATCTTTTAATCCTTAAACCAGTTGTATAAATGTGAGAGATCTCCTGTCCAGAAAGGCAGATAAACAATCACACGTCAGCACCTTCGTTTATTTTCAATCTGTCAAAATAGAACCGTCTCTGAGTACCCATAAAAATGAAATTTAAAGATATCGCAGGGGCCCAAACCATGAAGGCAGCTCCCTCTTCTCTCACTCAATTTTAGGGACTAGGGAGGGAGATGTACAATTAAGAAAACAACCTCCATTGAGGTAAAAGTCAGGTGATAAGGAATACCAGTTTCAATTAGGAGGAAAACAAGTTTAAATTGTAGAAAGAAAAATCATGGCCCATTTTTCAGTAAACAGATAGAATGACAGAGTAATTCTCTTTTTACTCTTTTCTAAACTCTCCTTTTCCCCCTGCCTTCACTTATTAGATCAATAGGAAACTGTCTTGTATGAGAGGTAATACACGTTGCAAGAAGCTCACCTTTACAGCCTGCTGATTGCCATCTATTTTTATGGCCCAAATGAACAGCCTCACCTTCCTCCCTCCTCCTTTCCAAAACGTAGATTAAGAAAAAGATGATAATAAACCTTGTGAGAAGGTGACTTAAATCTGTGACTGGCACCACTGAGGCAACCTCTTCGTGCTTCAGTGGGCTAAGCCAGCTGGCCAAAAGGACTGAGAAGAGAGCTAAGCCAGTGAGCTTCCTGAGGACTAGCCAGCAGAGAGAGCAGAGGAGGCAGGGCAGCAAAGGTTCAAAGATCCTTCGGTGATGGGGGAGGTGGAGCCAGAGAAGATAATGGTTAGGACCCGAGACTCTATTGGAAGGCAAGAGCCTTGATCTCAGGGTCTTCAGCTTAGTTTCTAGGTTTATATGATGAAGACAAATGCTCAAACAAAGCCAAAACAAAACCCATCCAATTGCAGAGCTTGTGATCAACAGAGACATTTCCTTTCCAAAAGGACCTAAACGGTTAAGTGGCTCCTTCCTGGCAATTAGAGTAATTAGATAATTAGATTGTGACTCTGTGGGTAAGAGATAGAAGCCTGTCTCCGCTAAGTACACTTGGTAGCAAAACACATTCAGTTATAAAAGGAGCAAGTTCTCAGTTTGCAGGTATATTTCAAGTCACTTGTAAAAATTAACAGAAGGAAATTTTGCTGTTGGTCGGTTAGGTTTAGCTGACAAAAGAGATTTTGCCGGGGGCTCCATCAAAGCTTGTACTCCTAAGTCTTACTCTCAGTCCCACCGTCAACGCTGAGCTTCCGTCAACAGATTTTTATTTAAGCCAATGCATTTAGAGCACAATTCTGTGGTGAAGAACCTTTAAGGTTACATTTGCCTTTTCCCTGCTTCTCGCAAACAGTACGTAATCCACGAGCACATTTGTTGGCTGTAAAGGTGTACAACAGCAATTTTTGCAATGACAGTGCGGAGCGGGAATATGAGATCTGTGTGCTAATGAGCTGACACTGCAGAGGCTGGGGCGGTGTAGTGTGGAGTGCACTACAAGTGCACAGCAGCAAGACACAGGAGGGGACTTCAAGGGAATCAGCGGCATTTCCTGAGGAACCAGGACAGCAAAGTCACACCATGGAACCCAGCAGTCTCCTGATATTTCCATACCCTTCTAAGCCAGAGAATGATCAGATCGGTTTGTTTTTCCCCCTAAATGCTTAGATCTGTAACTTGAAAAATGTGTGTGCATTATTTTTCATATGCACTAATAATATGTCTGTCTGTGTATGTTTATGGCGTACATGCTGAAACCAATTTAGTCACACCACCATTCTCTCTGCATTTACCCAGCTAAACTGAAAAGTAAGGCAGCGAACTCTATTAATTCCTATGAAATGGGAGCATGTGCTCTAAATCAGATGGGTCTGTCTGAGAAACTTCAATTCTCTTCTGAGCTAAGATCCCAACTGAACCACCTTTCAAAGCCAGGGAGGCTTTTATTGGCCTCTTAAGGCACAGAATGAAGTTAGAGTCTGTCTTAAGCAAACCTCTTGAGGCTTGTGCAAAAAAGCTTGCTTGCTAGTAGAGTCTTTAAATAGCTGGTGCCTCAGATTCATTGTAAGAATGACTTCTGAATCCATTGTATGGAGCAAGGTGACAATGCAGAGGGGAAGCAGAGGTCAGGGGCATGGACAGAAGGCATTACTGTTTGTTTATCCCTCATATTTCTGTTTACCTGCATACCTGTGCCCTTGAAAGTACATGTTTGCCTTGTGATTGAAGATCTAAAGAAGATCATGAGATGAGATCAACTCTAGCTCTAAAGAAAGCTAAAACCAGTAAGTCTGCAGGACAACAAGTAAGGTTCTTGAATTTTTGCTAGCCCAGTTCCACACTGAACTAGATAGGAGGGATAGATGAGCAGATTTGGACTCATGTGAGGTTTTCCCTAGATTTCCTCAGCTAGGAAGGCCAGAGGATGCTGGAGTTGCCTGTTTTCCTCTGTACAATTAGGTAATCACTTGGAGGAATTGGATCTGCAGTCATTTGCTTGCTTCAAGTACTGTTAGAACTGCATGCTTGTATTTGACATATTTGATTCATGCTCCCACAAGAAAAAGAACAATCAAGGCCACGGGGGAGACAATAGACATATCTATGGTTTCTCTGCCCCTTGGACTATTGTTTTCAGAGGCTATGGTTGGACTATGCAGGTGTCTTTCTCACACTAAGACACCAAGCAGCAGCTGCCAAGAAATAGCTTTGAGATCTGACTCCCATTCAACAATTGTGACTTCCAGACGTGACTGTTTCAGGGACCACAGAAGATGGCAGCTTTTCTCCTCTGTCTTCTGAGCTAGCTGCAAAGTTGGAGAGTGCAACAGGCAGCTAGGCACACATCACTGATCTCTAGATCATTCTCCCATGTGTACTGTGTGGTGGTGCACGCAAATGTGAATATTTGACATAAGCAAGGAGGTAGTTTCTTTTTGGTTGTTTTCCTTGTTGCCTCCTAAGTCTTCCCCCTTCTTTCACACTCTCAAGTGTGTAACCATAACCTAGCCTTGTAAGTAATAGTGCTATGTGTTAAAGTTGAGGTTTTTATCAGTTGCTTTTCCTTCTCCATCATTGTTCCTTTATTGCTCTGAAAGGTAAGGAATTAACAATTCAGCACCAATATGGATGACTTATTGCCTGTTTATGAACCCGAGATTTTTCTCATGGCAAACTTCATTTCCTGACTGTTGTTCGGGTAGGGTTCTGATAGCCATAGGCCGGTGAGTGTCAGACCAGTTTGATCATAAGAACAGGACCCGGAGCTTTGGAAATCAATCATTCCTGAGAAGCCAAATAGATCTTTTAGCTCAGTGTTCATCAGTGGAAAGAGAGTGAAGGGAGATGAAATACATATTATTTGTCGTTAGTGATAATACACCCCGTTAGTTTCATGTATTTGGTTTTAAATCTGTTCTAATTGATATTTAGGAAACTGCATTTGAGATTCAGCCTCTTGAGGCGATCACAGGGCAGTAGGATTAAGAAGCAGATATGCCTTATAAATGTTGGAGAGAGGTTGGGGATTACAGAATAAGACACAAAGTACAGCCAGACATTTTGTAACTTGCACACTTAACTAAAATTATTACATTTCTTCTTTGTCAGTGTTGGAAAACCAAAGAATGTCAACTACAGAGTGTCTCAGAACATGTTCATAAAAGCACCTTCAGCTAATTTTTTTCTTAAGGCTGGTGACTGTTAGATGTTTTGGAAAGTCCTTATTTACTTCCCCTACCCTTCAGCCTAAGTCTTTAAATCCAAAGAAAATGTGCTCTTGCATACCTGTTTAAGGCTTGCTAGGGATTACATATCTTTTGAGATGGAAGGATTTGAAGAAAGTCATATACAAAGTTAAACTCGCCAAGATGCAAATACCATTTATCAAAATGGAATGAAACTTCAGATTTCAAATTGCACCATCCAAGGAAATAAGATATACTTTATGTTAATTGGCTTCATTTGGGAGAAACTTTTTAGTGAAATAAAGCTTAAATGAAGAACTTGGTGTTTCTTACAAAACATTCCCTTCAAGTTAAACAAAAAACAAAAAACAAAAAACAAACAAACAAAACAGACAAAAACCTGTGTCCAACAAGCTAATAGTCATTTGGGTTCCTGTGATTTCCCAGTTAAAATCTCCCCTTTGCAAAGAGAAAATCATTGGTACCACTATGGATTTCAGAAATGACTTTGGGGCTGACGAAATCCCCTTTTAGTATTCAGTGTTCCTGCTTCAAGCTTCTCTCCACAAGCAACCTTTTGCTCTAAATTAAGAACTGTGTTGTCCTTAACAATTGTGCGTGTGTGCGTGTGTGTGTGTGTGTGTGTGTGTGTGTGTGTGTGTGTGTGTGCTTGTGCGTGCACGCGTGCACTCCTGCGCTGGCACAGACAGGATTGGCTTTCCAAAAATTCACCTGAGAACTGTCTTCCCTCTTCCTTTCAGGCTGCCAAGCATTCGTCACTTGCAATCAGTTTGTAGTCTTATCAGTTCCTATAGGAGCTCTCTGGGAGGACAGAAAGAGGCCAGGGAATCCAGCCTGATCTATGGCTCAAGGTCACTTGTTTGCAGGGTTCTCATATGTGTTCCTATGTGTGAGGCAATCATCAACCCCAGCTCGTTCCTACCACCAGACACAGCTTTAACACTTAAGTATAGGACGCCCTGCATTGACTCAATCAAGGAGCTGCTGTTGCTTCTTTTTTAAATCCCATTTGAAATTTCCCTGAACAACCAGGCTATTTTCTTTCTTTCTTTCTTTTCCCCCAACAGAAAAGGGTGCGGGGGAGGGAACACCAGTTTAGCAGGGAGGAAAGTGAAAGTTTTGCATCAAACATAATTCATCACAGAGTTTTGCCCACTGCTTTCAGCCCCGCAGCAGAGTCCTTCAAGGTTGATTTATGCAACATGAACCTAGGATTGACTATGGCCTCAGTCTGCTTATTGAGGCAATCACCCCACAGCGCACATACACGCAGACCCCCATGCATCACAAACAAAATGCAAATGAGGTCCTCTCAGGTCCCAAAGGGAGGCAACGCAGATCTACTTACAAGCATTAGTCACAGAAAAACTGTTGGAGGAATCCAAGTGGTCTACGTGGTAATTCAAATGGAAGGGCTTCTCAGTGGTGTTCTGGTTGGTGTTGTATAACTGCACGGCAAAACGGAAAGCACTATGCTCCTGCACCGTGTTTCTCATGAAAAGTCCACCTAGGAGCAAAGGCAATCAAGACTTGGCTTGTGTCCCCCCACTTCAGGATGAGTTAGAAAGTAGCAAGCATTAGATGCCAGGCCCCTCAGTGTTACTGGGAAGCTCAACTGAGGATTGATTTTTCAACCTGTGTGTCTTTCAATACTTATAAACTCTGATTTCCACTGTGAAAAATCTGGATTTTCTACACTGAGCAAGCTAAAGAGAAGGGAGAAAGGGGATGGGGGGCTGCTGTAGGTAAGATGAAGGAACTGAAAGTGGGACTTGGTTCTTTCTTAAGCTAGAGCCTGCCCCCAAACCCTGACTCCAGCCCCACCCCCACCCCACAGCTGGTTCTTTTTTTTTCCTTCTGGGGTACAGGGTTAGGGTGGGAAGAAAAACAGTTTTATTCCCATTGCTGTCCCAACCCATTCCCCATGAGCCACCTTCCCCCATGACAATACAAGGGGTTAGTTCAATAAAAGCAACAATTCTAACTTCTCTACTTGTAAATACAGGCAGAGGCGGGGAGAACTCCCTTCCGGCTAACTGGAGCTGGTCTCCAGACAGACACAGCAGCAATTCATGAATCCCTAGTCTGCGTGACTTCCCTGCTTGCCCGACTCCTTGTGTCACCCCCACTTCCTACCCCATCCTCCATCACCCAGCTACTTCCTTGGTCTGGGGGATTCAAAGTGGGTTCCATCTCCTCTAACACTATCCTGTCTCACTGGAGCCAGAGACGCGGGACAGGGCGACCTGGGCCCAGGTTATGCGTCCTGGCGCGGCCAGACAGGCAGTATCACCCTGGGACAACTTCCAGCGGCTGCAAGCATGCTGTGGCAAAGTCCAGAACAGCGAGCTGAAAAGCCGCGACTCTTAGCCTCTTGCAGCATCCCAACCTCCAGCTTGACTCCCTTGCTCCTTGGTCAGCTCAGAAAACCTGGCCACCCACCCGCATTAACCCCAGGAGACCCCCTCTCTCATCTCGGATGCTCCCCATACTAGTCAGCTCCTTGCGGCTCAGGTCCCCAAGATCTCTGCTCAGTCCCCCATCTCTAGTCACCGTCCCCAAGCATGCAGGACAGGGACCGGCTTGCGATAGCCCCAGCCTCACTAGGGCAGTGGGTTTCAGATGCAGAAGAGCCTGGGCCCCCTGGCTGGCTCTGGAAAGCTTACCTATGCTGATGGTGTTGGGGAATCCTCCGTGAGAATGACCCAAAAGCCCCAGGACTAAAAAGAAGACCGCCCGGAGCACGCTTTGCCCCATTTTCTTCTGCCTGGCCGTGCTACGCCTAAAACGAAGCTGACAAGAGCATGGGCGCAACTCGGGAGTCGTCAAAATAATAATAGAAAAAGAAAAAGAATTCGCCGGCTCTTACACCCCCTCCCCTCAACTTGCTCTCGCTCGCTCACTCTTCCTTTCCACCCCACACTAATCCTCCTCCTCCGCCGCCTCCTCCTCTTCTCTTCTCTCCCTCTCTTCTCTCTTCCTCTCTCTCTCTCTCTCTCTCTCTCTCTCTCTCTCTCTCTCTCTCTCCCCCTCTCTCTCCCTCCCTTCCTCCCTCCCTCTCTCTCCTCTCTTCCTCTACCCCCCCCTCCCAGGATCTCTCACACCCCCTTCCCACCCCCCCCACCTCACTTCTGTCTTCACACCAATCTGGAAGGCGGGTTCATTGGTTGCAAGCTGGGTTCCCCAAAGCGATTTCTTTGAGAGAGAGACAGAGAGAGAGAGACACACACACACAGAGAGACAGAGAGACAGAGACAGAGAGACAGATACACAGAAACAGAGAGAGACAGACAGAGAGAATGAAAACCGGAGCGAAAACAAAACAGTGGAAAACAAAAACAAAGAATAGGCAAGAGATAGAGATAAAGAAATAAGAAAGAAATTATAAAGAAAACCAAACGGCTCCCCCGCCCCTGAAGATGGTGGATCTAAAGAGGGGGTAAGAAGAAAAGAGCTAAAAGCCTCAAAGGCTCAGCTCTGGTGAATTGGGTTCTTCCAATTGGGCCGGTAGGGGGATATTGATCAAAGTTGATCTGACGTGGAATTAAAGCCGCACACCGCTTAGCTCCACTGCAAACTGCAGCTCTGGACTGCAAAGCCTAGGCGCTGGCGTTTGTCAACACGGGAGATGGGATCAACAGAAATACACCAGTCCTCACGTGGACCGGACTTTCAAGCTGCAACCAGTTTCCTCTTTTTAAAAAGCTACATTTGTCTCTACATTTGTACGTGTGTCTTAAAGATGAGGGGTCTTGAGGGGCGGTTAGTGATTACTCTTGAGTCTTTGTGAAGAGACTCGGAAAAGCAGTTCCCATCACAATGCGCCCTAAGATGCTGCGCATGCCTGGTCTCTGCCGCTCAGCTTTTACAGCAGAGAGAGATCCTAGGGCAAGTGAACAATCCCCTCCCGCATTCCCCTATTCCCGCAGCTTTGGGAGGTGTGTCCCTCCCCCTACCCAAGTGCTGAGGCAGGTTTGCCGGTTGCGGGGGCTGTGACTGCTGAATGCTTTGGAGGGTATAGGAAAATAGTATGAGTATGGAGGTGGGAGCTAAAAGGTTAATGAAAAGGACGCTCAATCCTGCAGACCAAGGAGAGAAGTGTGGGAGTGAGCTGGGATGGGGGTGGGGATTGAAAGTTAGGGTTGGAGAAAACTGTCCCCAGCTGCTTTGCTGCCTTAACATTGACTTTAGATGTATAGACTGTTCCCTCAACTCTTGAGTGCAGACCCCAGAGATTACCATTCGCCCCAAACTCTACTTCCTTTTTCCAAGCAAGGAGGAGAAAAGAACCTAGGAACTCCTCCAGTTCAACCTGGGTCTTGGTGAGGAGTAGTCTCCTTCACAGCATCTTGTGTCTGATCCTGTTGCCCTACATTCTTCTCCATAGCCTCAGTCCCCTACTGGGACAAAAAGTATCTTCTGTCACAACCTTCATTCCTACCCTATAGCTAATCTGTAAAATCCAGTTTCTCTTCCCTACAACTTCTGTTTTCCCTTTCTTATCTTCTGGTCTGAATGGAGAAAATGAGACTTTATGCCAGAGTAAAGCAAACTAATATACACCGGCCAGGGATGAGGAACAGGGCCAGGGATGAGGAACAGGGGACCTACACTAATTACTCCAGGTCTTTGACTTTAGTAATACGTAGAATGGAGCCGAGAATAAATGGCCTCAAAACCCTGTGGCGACAAGAGAAGTAGTTCTCAGCTCTTTTCACATTCCTGACAATTTTGACAATGCCTAATCTCTAAATCCATCTTTCACACAAATCCTCTGTCTCCATCTTGACAGCCCATTATTGGAGTGAAGGAAAAACTTGGGATCTGGAGAAGACTCCTTCTTCCAGTAGAAGGAACATTAGAGGAATAGAGTGAGCAGAGACAAGGTTGACTATCCCTTGACAAATAGGGAGAGTGCCACAGTATCATTGGAGATCATTAGGCCCAGGATATGGGTCCAGGTTCAAATCTGACTTCCATCTCACATAGGTAGTATGTGACCTTGACCAACTTTAGGAGTCTACATCCTAGTGTTTTTGTCTTCAAAACAGGAATATTACTTTTTCTTTCTTTGTAAAGCTATTGTAAGAATTAAGTAAAATAATAGATACAAAAGCATCTAATTTACTATCTGACTCACAGAAGAATCAATATATGTTAATTTCCAAATTCCCTTCTCTCTAACCTTGCAAATTGCTCCCCAAAACCCCTAGTGCTGTCATCAGCCCTTCTCCCACCACCCCTCAGTACAACCTCAGATTGCTACAACGTTTTTACCAGTGTTGCATGTCAAAATCTTCCCACATTAGCACCTTGGGAGTCCCTGAAGATTAGATGGAATCTGTACTAATGTTTTAATGGCAGACAATGACAATTTAAGGTTAAAATGCCACATTTAGAGAACCTCTTCCTTGTGTCAGACATTCTATGTCCCTTTTTTAAAAAGATGAAATAGTTGGTGTCTTAGTAGGAAGTTTGAATGCCGTGACCCAAAGGAATAACTCCAATGAGTAGGTTTCAGTTTTAAATTCAGATGGGTAGATATATACTTCATGTTGGGGGATGGTGTGTGTCTTTCACCACACCTCACTTCACTCCTGAAATCAGCCGGGTCACTATGTATGCTTGGCCAGCTATGAGCAAAGGTGGAAGAAGAGATTTTTGGCCATCTCCCCTGTCATTTGACCTAAAGAGTACTGCGAGTAGGTCAGGAACAAAAGATGAGAGAAAGGAGAACCTTTCAGCACCTCTGCGCCAGCAAATCTAGCTTCCATCACCATCATCACCCCGTATGTTGCCCATCTCTTCTCTTTTCATCTCCCCTATCTCTTATCCTTTCCCCTTTTCTCATCTTTCAATGTTTAGCTCTCAGTGAGCGGCAGCTGTTGGTCCAGTCTCATCTGAGCCAAGAGAGGCAGACATGGTGGTAGATGCATATTGTTATTGGTTGAAAAGCCTGTGTTAAAGTGTGAATTATTTAGATATCAATCCCTTGTTCAAAGGAGCAGTGAGACACCTTTGGAACTTCATGTCTCATTTTCCAATGCAAGGCTGGAAATCATATTAGTAGCTTCACAGCCACAAGAAATCACCAACGAAGACTCAAATCTCAACTGTCCTCCTGTGGTAAATAAGTAGACCACCACTAGACTCAGGATTACATACTTGTTTTATGGTTTGCAACATAATTTTAAGCTGTCTATGAAATACAGCTTAAGTAGTAAAAACCAAAACAGAACAAAACAGCAGAACCCCCTATCCCCAAGCCCAGTTGATTGCAGTTTTTATTGAATTGTGAAAATAGAACTTCTTTTCATGAGATTTATAGTTCACTAAGGCTTGGGTTAGGTACACTTAGGTAAGCAGAAAGAAATGCTGGCTGTTAGGGTTTGGGGTAGGGGAGCTATACATTAAGCCTCATGCTTGCTAACTTGATATCTAGCAAATAAGGAAAACAGCAACCTGAATCATCCTGATCCATTGGAAGGTTACTTCTATGCCTCTTAAAGGTAATAAAACAGAGATTTTTTTCCTTTACTCAGTGGGAAGATAATTTTCTTGTCATTTGACTTGAAACTTCGATTTCTTCAACAAACACTTATTGACCACCTGCTTTATGACAGGCTATGCTAATCACCAGGGACAGAAGAGAGTGAGAAAAATTTTACTTTCAATGAATTTCAAGTTTAGAGCAGATGTAGTCACTGGCAATGACAATGCAGTATGGTGTGCACTAGGTTCCCTGACAGCACACAGGAGTGTGTTAGTATATGGGAATCAAGGCTTCCCTTTTAACCCACTACACAAACCAGGGGGAGCAAGGTGGTTTGGAAGCACTCTTCCTGCTTTTATGTTATATACTTCTGGAATCCCATGAGCTAGGGATGTTACAAGATCTGAAATACTGTCCAAATTCCAGCTAGTCAAATCATGAAGTTAAGAATGACTGAATTTTTATGACTATTTCTTGAATTTCTATGTCTAGGTGTTTTTTTGTTTGTTTGCCTTTTTTTTTAAAGAAGAAGAGTACAGAATTCAGCCACATCTGGAGCTTCTTCATTAGATTAAATATGACACATAAACAACCATGGGCCCTCCACTTGATTTCTCTATCATCTTATCTTTTCTACAATATAAACTCTCTGGAAACTTTGTTGGAATTCTGCAGTGTGGGTAGACTTTGCTGTGGCTGAAATCACAGACATAGGCTAAGTTGGGGCTTCTTCTAATAGAGGATATATGTGTGCCAGTAGAGAATCCTTTTGAATTGAGTTTACTGTGCCCAAAAGTAGAGCTATAGCAATTTCCTTAAAAGATAGTTATACACTATCATATAAAAAGATATATCATTCCCAAATGATCAGCAGTCAAGGGAATAATTGTTTGTCAGTAATATTTTCAGAATGGTTCAGCTTTTAAACACTGCATAAGTGTTTAGAGGTCAAATTTTGCCCTGAAGACATCTTTAGGAGGTTTTGGTATACAGACATTTTGAAGTGATCCTTTACTTTTAATATCCCTCATCTCCCACTTTCCTCTCTGCACTGAACACTTTTATAGCGCCTTCTTTAAAAAAAAAATCCACAGAGCTGGTGACCACACTTTGACCCTATCATTTCCTATATCACTAAGGATGCTTCACGCTGCAGGCAAGCACACATTTCTAAAACTCGTATAACCAATAATAGAGATGCATTGGCTAATACACCTGGAAGGCCAAGAGGTACAGCCAGCTTCACAATCGATTTGACTCAGTAGTTCAACAATTTGATCAAGGATCTCCTTTCTCCCTGACCCCTTTTCTGTTTCTTGCATGAGGGCAAAATGGCTGGAACATTCTTTGGTTTCAAATCTGTGTCACATCATCTTGTATTAGTTCATACAAAACACCATGACTATTCAGGATCCAATCTGCAGCCAAAAAATAACATCTTCAGTCCTCAATTGCCAGAATCAGTCGTCATGGTGTATGTGTGTGTGTGTGTGTGTGTGTGTGTGTGTGTGTGTGTGTGTGTGTGGACTATGTCCCATTCACAACGCTTGGTATAGGATCACTTCTCCGCTTTCCCGAAAAACTCAGGTGATTGGCACAAGGTTGAAATGAAAATGTAGAGGCTAGGAAACAGCCACAATAACTCCTAAAATGTATCTTTTTATTTATTTGCTCCCCTGACAGATGTGAACAGTAATAATTTTATTCTTGAAATTTTAGAAGACCCTGACAACTTGCTTTAGTCTAGTCTTTGGTGTGTTACAGTTTGATGGTTCACTGATTAGATCTGAGAGACTTGTGGTATATTGAGAGTTCAAGGTGAGAAACTGATAAAAATTAATTCCTATTTTACAAAATGTCATGGTAAATAGAAGTCCACAGACAATGAAACTAAATAATCAGAGAGGTTAAGTGAGCTCCCAAAGGTCACACAGCTGAATGGTGAAGAATGAAGTCTCTTTTCCCTCTAGGGCTTTATCCTGCAGGCCAGAGTCTTCTTCATGCTGTGAGACTGAGTATGTGAGAAAATTGAATTATAACAAAAATATTCTGCTGGGATGGGCACATCTTAAGAAGTAATTATCCCCTGGTGGGTTCTGAATGGGTTTGAAAACTGCAGATGGAAATCACATGGCTACGAGACTCCCAATTCTCACAAAGTGACATTCGTATAAGCTGCAACATCTCTCTGATGAGAAGTGTTAATTTATTGTGAAATATTCCAGCTTATCTCCCACAGATGATATTGTTGACATTTTTATTAATGTACACATTTTTACTCCTCTGGGAAGGTTAGAAATTGTCACTGGAACACACCATGGGTAAATCAGGGGGAAATTAACCCCCTCAACCTAAAGTAGCCTGACCTGTTAGCTCTACCTTAGAAAGGTTGCATTTAGAAACGTTGAGAAATTCTGGGCCCCAATTGTTTAGGAAATTATTCTTTACATTGAATTGTAAAGGTTTCTAGTTACTTAATGGATTCTGAAATTTATATATTTACATGCTAAGAAGTGAGCAGATAACATCAGTTGAGACAAATGGCCTTTTCCTACATGTATGTATGGGGGAGGTAGTAATAGGATTGGGATAGAGGAAGTACATGGGTTAGATCAAATAACTTCTATTAACTATTTACCCCTTCCTGAATCTGTAAATTTATCATGGTATTATTATTGGGAGTTTATTTTCTTATCCTTTAATTTGATCATGTGACTTTCCCATTGGTCTTCCCAATGAGAAGATTGACAGTTTACAAAAATATAGCTTTTGTACTTCCTGTGTTTCTGCTTGTCTTCTTTATCTTTGGTCAGTGTCATGAGAAGGGTGGGTACTAGCTAGTTTGTTGCCCAAATAAAATGAAAGATCTGTGGAACCGAGCCACTACAGTTGACTCACTGGCCTGCAGGGACTGGCAGATCCATCTTAACTACTATAGCCTATGGGCCATAGTCTAGGCCATCCATAGGTGGGTGAGAAGTGATATATGGTCTTAAGCCACTGCAGAGTAATAACTAATTACAGTAGGTTTCTGGCAGTGCTGTTTCTGAAAGTGAACTAAGGCAGGAACAACCACGATGTCTTATTTGCCCAAGATCATTCAGCTTATGCCCATTTTCCAGTGACAACTATCAGTAAC
>CABHPP010113092.1:0-50389 GCA_902168425.1 Peromyscus attwateri
AAGCCCCTCCCCCTGCATCAAGGCTGTGCAAGGTGTCCCACCATAGTTAGTGGACTCCAAAAAGCCAACTCATGCACCAGCATCCTGATCCTACTGCCACGGGGCCCCTAAAGCCGATCAAGCTATACAACTGTCTCACTTATGCAAAGGGCCTAGTCCAGTCCCATGGAGGTTCCACAGCTGTTGGTCTAAAGTTCATGAGTTCCCACTAGTTTGGTTCTGCAGGTTTCCCCATCATGATCTTGATGCCCCTTGCTCATAGAATCCCTCTTCTATCTCTTTGACTGGACTCCTGGAGCTCAGCATCTGTTTCCTTCAGTTACAAGATGAAGGCTCTATGATGACAGTTAGGGCATTCACCAATCTGATTACTGGGGTAAGCCATTTCAGGCATCCTCTCCACTATTGCTAGTAGTCTAAGCTGGGGTCATCCTCGTGGATTCCTGGGAACTTCCCTAACACCCAGTTTCTCCCTATCCCCATGATGTCTCCCTCTATCATGGTAACTCTGTCATTGCTCTCCCCCTCCCTCCCTGTTCCAGCTCAACCATTCCATTCCCTTATCTTCTCATTTCCCATCTCCTACTCTCTATTGCCCCCCCCCCCCATCCCCACTTTACTCATGGAGATCTCATCTATTTCCCCTTCCCAGGGCGATCCATGTGTCCCTCTTAGGTCCTCCTTGTTAGCTAGCTTCTCTGCTGTGGATTGTAGTCTGGTTGTCCTTTGTTTTACATCTAGTATCCACTTATGAGTGGGGTACATACCGTGTTTATCCTTCTGAATCTGGGTTACCTCACTCAGGATGATATTTTCTAATTCCATCCATTAAGGCAAGGTAGTTTAATTGATATTAAAAGATCCCATTTCCTCCCAGAGAAGTGATTTTTTTCCTCTGTGAATTTATGTTACATTTCTGTCTATAATGTTTATATTTTATTTAAAATTGTGTAATTTCTCATTTGATAAATACTACTACCCTTATATCTTGAGCTCATTATCATTTATGGCACAACAAAATACAGTTGGGTTTAGGGGCTAGCAAGGTGAATCAGATAGTGAAGTGTTTGCTGTGGGGTCTGAGTTCAATGCCTAACATCCATGTAAAAATGGGGCATGGAAGTGCACACCTATAATCCTTGAGCTGAAAGGCAGACATGGGATGACTCCTAGGCCTTGTTGGCCAGCCGGTCTAGTTGAATCAGTGAGTTCCAAGTACAGTGAGACTATATAAAAAAATAAGGCAGTGTGATTGAGGAAGGTACTCAATATCAACCTCTGCCTGCCACAACATGTACCCAAGCACATACATATATACACACATGTACATACATATATATGCACATGCACATGAATACACATACCACAAAAGACTATTAGTTTATTTCATGTATGTTATACATTTCTCCCTCTTTATTATTATTTCATGCATATTTTAGTAGTTAGTTGATATTTTCCAAACCATGATTGTTAATGATTATATAGTTTCATCATTCTACATCTTTAACAATTTCTGTTGATATTTGACAACATTTTCTATGTAAAAGGGAAAAAACATAAAAGATAACAAAAAGTACCTATAATAGTTAATACTGATTGTCAGCTTGACAGGATCTGGAATCATTATCAAAGAGACAAGCCCCTGAGCATATTTGGGGGTCTTTCCTTTTTTAGGTTAATTGAGGTGGGAAGACCCACTCTGAATGTTGGTGGCACCATGCCATGAGGTGTTGGGGCCCCAAATTATAAAAAGGGCAAAAGCTAACTGAGTACCAGCATTGATTCATCTCTGCTTCCTAACTCCTAACTGTGGACACAATGTGACAAACTTCCCCATGATGAACTTTATTCCCTCAAACTCTAAGTGTAAATCCTTCCTCCCTATTTCTTCTTAGATATCTTTTCACAGAAACAATGAATATAACTAATACTGTATTTAAATAGCACACTGATTTATTTCAATATCAAAATCCAAGAAAACAAAAGAAATAAAAATACCACCATCATGAAAAATAGACAACAAATCTTGGACTTTTCATCATTTAGTGCATCTGCTAAATAAGAAATTTGTGTATAGAGATACTAATTTTTTCATTTTCTTCAGAATAATTGATATAACACATGCTTTTTTTTTCCAGGGAGGAAAAGGTTTATTTCAGATTATACTTCCACATCAAAGTCCATCATCAAAAGAAGTTAAGGAAGAACCTGGAGGCAGAAACTGAAGCAGAAACCATGGAAAACTGCTGATTGCTGGCTTACTCCTCATGACTACTTAGCCTGCTTTCTTATAGAGCCCAGGACCACCTACATATTGGTGGTATCATCCACAGTGGGATGGACCCTCCTCCATCAATCACTAATTTTAAAAATGCCCCATCAGATTGTTACAGGCCAATCTTAGGAAGGAAATGTCTCAATTGCGCCCTCTTCTCAGGTGCTAGTTTGTATCAAGTTGACAAAAATACCAACCAGGACAGAGTCTCACGTAGCTCAAGCTGGCCTCAAATTCCCTATATATATAACTCTGGTGGGCTTGAACTCTAAATCCTCCATTTCTTGAGGGACGGGCTTATCAGCATGTCATCATACTTGCTAATTTTGATGGCTTCCCCCCCCTTTCTTTCTTTTTAAAAATGAGATCGTGTAGTGATTTCTAAGTTACACTGGATGGGATCAGAGGCCAAGATAAAAACATAGGTTATAAGGGTCAAATTATCTGTTACTATATTAAGTTCATGTTTACTTCTATAGATAAACTAGTGAAGTAGTTAATATTTATGATAGCTGTGGTGGTTTGAATAGGAATGACCCCCATAGGCTCATATATTTAAATGCTTGGTCATTAGGAAGTGTCACTACTTGAGAGGGATTACAAGGTATGGCCCTGTTGCAGTGGGCATGGCCTTATTGGAGGAAGTATGTCACTGGGGGTGGCCTTTGGGGTTTCAGAAGCTCAAGCAAAGCCCGATCTCTCTCTCTCTCTCTCTCTCTCTCTCTCTCTCTCTCTCTCTCTCTGTGTGTGTGTGTGTGTGTGTGTGTGTGTGTGTGTGTGTGTGTGTGTGTCTTCCTGCTGCCTACTGATCCAGATGTACAACTCTCAGTTACCTCTCCAGCACCATGTCTGCCTGCACGCCACCATGATTCCTGCCATGATGATAATGGACTAAACCTCTGAAACTGTAAGCCAGCCCCATTTCAATGATTTCTTTTTATAAGAGTCACCATGGTCATAGTGTCTCTTTACAACAATAGTAAGTATAACAATTTTGAAAATATATATATTTTAAAGGATACATAGAGTAAACTGACACTTTTTTCATCTACACAAATCATACCATATTCATGTAGAACCCAAAAATTAAGTTGTCATTATTTAGTAGTACTTCTATAACCTCACTTATTACTTGCCATATTCTGATAAATGCTTAGTAATTGACTCTCCTAAAAGAAATGTCCTCCTATGTGGCATCATCAACTTCCATAGTGTACCTATTCTGATTATAGCCAATTTCACAGTCACTGAACCCTGAATTTTTTTACAGAGATATATCAGTATTCAGCCCTCATTAGATAATGGGGTCTTGTTTCAGCACTAATTCCTGTAACCAAGAGACAAAAATAGGAGTTCAACTGCTTAGAATGTTCACCTGATCAAAGATGAAAGGAGAGGTGAGGCCTGGCTGAGGCTGGTGAGGGCCCAAAAGTCAGAGCACAAAGAACCTTGACTGCCTATAGGAGATTTAGAGACTGTAGGATTTGGCAGGTATAACCAGAAGTGTGTCTTCATCATTACAGTAACCAATGTATTATGAAGGGATCCAAGAATTAAATGATAGTGTCCTTACTCACTGGATTCTGTAAATAGCTAGATAAGAAAGTAAAATATTGCTACCTAGGTATTAAAAGTGTATTGAAATTTACAACTAAAAACAACAATTGCCCTAACATAGAAGTAACCATGGTATTTTATGGATATACAGGTAAGTGATGATGGTAGTCCAAGCTACAATGTTAAGATTGCGATTTCTCAGATAGACCAGTTGGGTTTGATGATACGCCTTACCATGTAAGTGCACATGTTATTTTGTGATATTTCAGGGGCCGTGGTGAACCTAGCCACAAAAATGACTGTGGTATTTTCAGCAATCTGGCAAAAGGATTATTGTTCACTTACCTTCTAGACATGATGGATTTTTTTTCCAGGTAAACAATAAGGAGATAGTGATGACCCTAACCACAGTAATGAACAAGATATTTTCTAAGTCCTGAGGTAAGAGATTTTGATGTTCCTAAAAATGGGATGACCGTGAGGATAGTAGATATCCAACTAAGATATTATAGGTATCTAGTAATTGTAGTATTAACACATTTTAAATTACCCAGTTAAGAGACTATGAGTCCTAAACAATATTTTTCTGGATAAATTATAGGTCTTCATGTAAGATGCTTCCCAAACCTGTTAGATATGAGCTTCTCTAGGTGATATAATAAAAGACTTGTCTGTCACAAAGAACTGTTTTGACCAAAATATTTTACGTTTCGTTTCTAAATAAGAGCTTCTGGTAAACCTGAAATGTATATGGAATTTTAAAGATGGTCCTGTAAGTAATAACTTAAACCATGGTAATGCCCATGAGATTTTCAGATGTCCTTTGAAAGATGTGTCCCTAATTATGGTTGCCATTATATTGTTTTCACAGTCTTTAGTATAGAATGATGGTATAATTAACCTGATCAGTGAACAAAGGCCTTGACAGGCAACAAAAAATGAAATAATGTGAACTTTAACCAAGAGGACACTATGTTTTCTACAATTAGATAATCAAGAGAACATGGGGGTCAATAACAATATTTATGTCATTGAAGTTTTAGAAGTATGCAGAGAGTTTTGAAGGTTTCCTGATGATCAAAGTAACTATGATTTTTTACCTTTGATAAAGATGTGTCCTGCATATACATTTCAAATGTATTTTCTAAGTTTCTAACAGTTATGAGGTCACAGGAAACATAATAGAAGTCATGAATGGAATCTTGCTACCAAGGAATTTAATAAAAAAAAAAAACTACTCCAATACAGACTGGTGAACCTTTATATTTCTAGGTGAGAGTGAATGGGATTCCCAAAATAATGCTACCTCTTTTTGTTTTGGGCAGCTACCCCATTATTTCCTAATGTACTATAATATGATGCTGACATTAACTCATTAGAGGCCCTACATATTTTAAAATGATGTTGATGAAATGTGTTTGTGAGACTGTTAGGTCAACTTTATGTTTAACATATAACCTTCAATTAAGAAAATAGCTTGTCACTAACAATACTAGTAAGCATGTGTTTGTATAACTTATATATAGAGGTTATAGTAATCTCTGCATTTTTAGTGATACTCAAATATGCTAAGTAACTGATTTACTGCCTATCACAACAGTATTGACCATGGAACTTCAGCAAATATCTCCTACAGAGAAAAAGACACCTCTTCCTAGGCTTTCACAACTCATTTTTATATCTCACAAAATGATACAAAAGACCAAGAAACTTTGTCAGTATCCTGGCTAAACCCAAAGTATACTGTGATAATTTGAATGTAACTGGCCCCTATAATCTCATAGGGAGTGGCACTATTAGGAGGTGTGGCTTTGTAAGAATGGGTATGGCCTTGTTGGAGGAAGTGTATCACTATGAGGGTGGGATTTGAGGTTTCCTATGATCAAGGTACTGCCCAGTGTCTCAGTCTATTTCCTGTTGCCTGCAAGATGTAGGTCTATAAGCTATTTCTCCAGCACCATGTCTGCCTGCATGCTGCCATGCTTCCCATCATGATGATAATGGACTGAACCTCTGAAACTGTAAGCAAGCCACCCCAATTAAATGTTTTCCTTATAAGAGTTACCATGGTCATGATGTCTCTTCACAGCAATAAAAACCTTAACTAAGACATACATTAAATGTATATTTTCCACAATTTGTTTCTCGGATACCTGCCAAGATATGATGAGTGTAGTACCTATGGTAGTTAACAACATATGTGGTAGATATTGAGCTAAGCACTGCAGTGAGCCTGAATCACAGCAAAAGACATCTGATCATCCTTTATAGAGAAAAGTAATGGTGGTGACCATCCAATTAACAGGACTTTGCTCCTGAAGTTCAAGGAAGAACTGCTTGCATCCATAAAAATTCAAGAAACCATGGGTTCATGCTTTTATGTAAATAGAGGAAACTTGTTTCGCCTAGGAAGACTGAGTGATTTTATTGTAGTTAATTATCATTTTTGTGGAACTCCAAGCTAACAGTGAACCTAAGATGTATTTTACAGTTGTCCAATCAAGAAAGGATGGATTCTCCTGAAAATACTAAATGTTAACCTTAAATTTATTAAAACATTCTGATAGAGTTTAGGTGGCTCTTAGCAATCATCGTGGTCAAGGGAATGAGCAAGTATGTTAGTAGAGAAAATTATACTCTGAAACACATTTTTCAATATCTGTTTTTCAACTTCTATTTGAGAGAACACAGTGATACAACAAAGAAATATGCCAATAGTCAAGTAAGTGAGAAAGTCAGCATAACCCAGTATCAACTATTTCATCTTCAATAACTATAGAAATGACACTGATACATTTAGTAAATGTTCCACAATATGTCTTTCAGAGGCAGGCCAACACATCTCAGTGAGCTACAAAAAAAGCTTCAAGTAGAACATTTCTTATATGTAGGTAAGTACTCACATGGAATAAAACCCTAACAGGGCAGCTGATCTCCATATGCATAAATAAGTGGTAATGGTGTCCCTAACATTTCTTCTCAGTATAGTTTTCTTAAGAAATGATGGACAGTGTCAGGGTGGGCTCCCTCTCGTAGCATGTGTATCAAGCAGTACCAGTCATTGGTTGGCCATTCCCATAATTTCTCAGCCGGCATATTTTTTTTTACTCTAGCATATCTTGTAGACAGGGCAAATTGTAGGTCAAAGGTTATGTGGCTGGTTTTGGCTCCCAACCCCTCCACTGGAAGTCTTGCCTGGCTACAGAAGATGGCTGGTTCAGGCTCCATATCCTCCAAGGCTAGGAGTCTTAGCCAGGGTCACTCTCACAGATTCCTGGGAGTTTCCATTGCACTAGGTTTCTAGCTCAACCCAGAGATGCCCCTGATATACATTGGAGGCTTTCCCTTTTCTGAAGAGAAAGGAGGAGGAGTGGATTGGGGGGTGGAGGAAGAGGGGAGGTTGGGGGGTAGGGACTGGGAGTTGAGGAAAGGGAAACTAATAAGGCTGGGAAAAATAATTCATAAAAATAAATTTTAAAATGATCTATCAAAATACTAGTAATAAAGATTGACCCCACTCAGCCTCAAAACAGAAAGGAAGGAAGGAAGGAAGGAAGGAAGGAAGGAAGGAAGGAAGGAAGGAAGGAAGGAAGGAAGGAAGGAAGGAAGGAAGGAAAAGAAAGAAAGAAATGGTGGACAGTCTTAGCAGTTCTAATAGCCATGAGTTTATTTTAGTAATATATTTATATTGAACTGAGAATGATGAATTTGATTTGATAATAATCTATTGTCATTACTATGACACTACTAGTCGAGTGTCAGTCAGTGGTTGTTCTGTTGATGCCCAGTCACAACAAATGCTCACCCTGGACAATGCTGTTGACCTAGAATTAATCTAAGAATTCAGATAGAATTGAATTCTTCCTTAACAATGTTTGTAGACAAACCAATAGCTTGATGTTCTGGTTATATTCTAAAATATAAGGGTTTTTTGTTTTTGTTTTATTTTTCTTTTCTTTTCAGCTTTTAGGATCTTTATTTACCTTCCACCTTTTCCCCCCTTGCTCAGTTGTCTGCAGAGCAGCTCAGGACCACTCAGTGGCTCCAACCCCCTCAGCGGCCTGTGCCATGGGAGCGCTGACCAGTCCTCAGTGACTGGCTGGGCACTCAAGTCTTCAACAGGGAACTGCTAGATGGGTACAGAGGGCACCTGCACATGCTGAGTGAGACCAGTCTGCCACCTCTGGCTGAGCAGCAGTGACCTCAGGAGCCCTGAAATTCCTCCTTGGCCCAGCCTTCTCAGCAGCAGCCTGCTCCTCCTTCTCAGCCTCCTCAGGGTCTCTGTAGAAATAAAGATCAGGCACGCAGAGTACTTCCCGGGCCAGCATCCACGACATCAGGCCCACTGAGTGAGCTCCCTTGTTGTTGCGTGGATGGCAATGTCCACGTGTCACAGAGGAGAGTCTGTTACACAGCGCAGTGTTGGACAGTTGACACAAGATGCCTCTGAGAGGCTGGGGGTCAATCCTGGGATCAGTCACCACTAGAAGCCATGGCTTCCTGAAGGCTGCTTGGGTCTGGTTAGCAAATGTCCCGGGCACGAAGTGGCCAGCAATTGGAGCGGCTCCAGTGGCAGCGGCAAACTTCAGCCAGGCTCGCTTCACGCCTGAAGAGGACCTGAGAGAAGCTGTTGCTTGCAGCTTTGACTATTGCTGCCAGGTCCTCTCCAGATTTACGATGTAGATGCCATCACTTTTCCTTTTGTAGATGTACTGCTCATCTGAAAGTCGAATTTGGTGCCACGTAAGTGGGTTCCTGTGGCAAGGAACTTGAGGACATCCTCTTCCTTCATCTGCAGGACATCAAGGGCTCTAGCCATTGTGTAAGTTTCCCTTTAAGTTACCATGGGAATCAAAAACAACGCCATATAGATCCATCCCTGGGCAGTGTGGAGAGCTCTAAAACATAGTTTTGCATGTTATTTTTCTCTTCAGGGGAATAGAATAATCCAGAAAGAACTGTTGATTGAATCCTGATAATAACCAGGTATTATCAGATAAGTGATGGTGGGGCTATATTACATTGTACATCATCACTCCTTCAGTATCCCACTAGATCAGAATGTGTCCCTAATCTGGTGTTGCCATATTTTTATAGGTGTTCTCTTTGGCCTTTATCAGTAAACAGGTAAAAGATTGTATCATGTGTGATTCATTGATACTTATTTTAAAATGTACCTTGGATGATTATTTTGGAAACCATTTTATTTTCCCCTCTTTTGGAGTTTATGTGGTTCAAATATCTCCTTTACAGTTTCACATTAGGCATCAGTTTCATAACTTTGAGGACTAATGGTGTATATTTAATACTTGAAGTGGTACAGGCTTAAGTGAGTACCAAAATAACTTTCTAGTGCCTATAACTAATTCTTACAGTGGAACTTTGGGTAGTAGTCCCTCAGGATATTAAGAAATCTATTTTAAGGTTTTGCAGTAGGTCTGCAAATTTCCAGAGAGTATAACTGGGTCTTGAAATGATGCAGTCTCCTTGGGAATTTTTAGTTGTATTGGTAGAAAGAGGCTTGCACAACATATATTTTCCAATATGTGTTTTTCAAAGATAGGCCAAGACATTGGAGCGAGACAATGAATGCCAAGAAGAACATAGCTGGGATCCAGGTAAGTACTCTGCATATACATAGGAAGTGCTAATGTTGTACCTTGCCTTTCTTGGCACTATGCTTTTGTTGCTACTGCTCAGGTAAGAAATGATGGAGTCCTCAGCAGTTGTGACACTGTATGGCTATGATAGCACACTCTTTTATGTAATAGAAAAAGTTCATATTGAACTTTAATGTCAGGGGGATGGTTATGCTGTTGTTATGGAACTCCAAGCCTATTAGCTTCCCTGAAAATATTGCAAAGCTTGAATTTGTCTACTGTCTATGTAGAGTTAAAGTGTCTCTTAATAATTATGGGCAAGGGCATGGACTTGTGTCCTATAGGACTGTAATCTGAAACACATTTTCATGGCTTTTGTTTTTCATATCCTCTTTAAGCAAGTTCAATGACAACTGAAAATATCATTAGCAGAGCTTATTAGTAGCCAGGTAAGTGGCACAGAGCAGACCTTCTGATCTTCAATATCCAGGCAGATGAAGTATTGTGTAACCCAGTGTTGCCTTCTTTTTGTAGGAATCCTGTGAGACTCTTTACTAGTATTCAGGTATGTAATAATACCACATTCACCCACTAGAGGCATATTTATTTTTAGTTATATCTTTGGTGAGTGGTTTTAGCATTCTTATATTCCCCCCCACACACACACACAACTTTTTTGCATGTATGCATTTATTACTTTGGAGGTTATCTTTGAGACAGTTTATTACTCTGTAGCGCAAACTGGCCTGGAATTCACTGTGTAGACCAGGCTTGCCTCAAACTTGTGGCAGTTTCCAGCTTCCTAAATGCTGGGATTGCAGACATGAGCCATCATGCCTGGCCATGTGTGTGCATTTAAAATAGAAACATGTCTCTAATATGATTAGTAATTGTCAGATTTTATCATGTCCTTGTTGACACATAATACATATTTAGTAACATAAGTGAAGCATAAACAGGGGACAGATATTGTTACTGTGGGATATTGACCTGTAGTTTTACAGTTATCCTCTGAAGAAAATAAACGTTCTCTTATGTGTCTTTGTCTTTGAAACTTTATGATCATGCAGGCATTGTAGATGGCTACTTAAAGATATATTGGCCTTAGGAATTTTCATATATATGTATATAGAGAGGGGGATATCGAACTGGTTTTTTGATATTATTCTCAGTTATGTCAAGACATTAGAGTGAGCTCCAAATATCACCAAGTAGACCATTGCTGATATCCAAGTAAGTGCTGATGTGTGTGTGCCTATATCGAATCTGAATACAACTAATTATCAAATACATAAGTAAGCAATGATGGTGTCTCTAATCCTTTTTATGTCCTTCTTATCAGGTGTTCAAATAAGAAAATTTGGATTCAAGTAACATAGGCTATCCACAGAAACCACTAAGATACAGAGAGACCATTCAGGGTGAGGCTTGAGAGGGGTATAATAGGACACAGGTGATACGAAGTGAGAAATGGAATAACAGAGAATGGACTCCAACTGGGAAGGGGAAAGGGAGGTCAATAAGAGAAGGAGGAAGTGGGTACAGATATCAGGATTGTGTGATAGTCTCAAGGAATCATTATAATTACCTAAAATTGTACACAATATGTATGTTACATATATATCACAACTATGCATGTACATACATACATGTGTGTATATGTATGTCATATATATGTGCATATACATACATACATACATACATATATGTATATATGTACAAAATCTTGAAGTTAAACCACTTGAGCTGACAGTGCTCCCTACAGGAACCATAGACTAACAAAAATTCCAATACCAGGTACGAGAAACCTCTCAAATGGTTAGTCATAGTAGTCCAAGTGACTCCCAAAGCAATGTAGATTATTGCCTGTCATGGTAATACATGCCTTTAACTCCAGCAGGGGCAGGAAGATTTCTGTGAGTTTGAAGCCATATATACATTTTTTTCAATTCATTGTAGCCCTTGGTTGCCTCTCAGGGATTAAGGGTAGGCTACTATTGCTAAAGACTCCATAAACAAGACACACAATTTAGATGTCTTGAACTTGGTCTGACCTAAAAGTCTGCAGTCCACCTTCCATGGTTCCAGAAAATACTATTCAAGCAAGCTGTCGAGAAAAGGATGGAATTAAACAACTCTAGCTGCAAAATCTATGAACCACAATAATGGCCATCATGACAAGATACATGTAAAATTACGGTAAGTAGTACTCACATGCTAGTGGCAACCAACAGCTGTCTAATTGGACTTAAGGTCCACTCAACAGGAGGAAATCATGCTTGGTACTGGAAACTTAGCCAGCTTCCCAGAGCTGGTGAGACCATGGACCTTAGAAAAGAATCTACTACCACTAATTGCTAGACCAGCACAATTCCTTACTAGATTTTAAATCTTATCCTTATACTCATAGATAAATGTAACTACCACCCCTCATCAATGAAGCCTCTCTTTACAGTAAATAGAGACGATCATAGAAAACCACAACTGGAAACAATGCAGAGATTAACAAATTGAGGGGAGTCCAACTGCAAAGGGTACATCTACATCTCAGATCCTGCATCTGTGGCTCAGGGGACAACATGGAAGAGAGAGGAAGAAAGATTTGATTCAGAATACCAGGAAGTCTGCGCTAAAACAGTGTCTTCTAGTAATGGATGCATAAACAAAACTATAGCAGTGGCAATATTGATGGACATGCTAATGTGGAAGGAAAAGACGTTTGTAAGGTTGCACCCCAGACAGAGATCTATAGGCAACTAATAATTACTGAGAGAAGGAGAATTAGTGTCTCCCAGGGGTGAGCGCCTTATTGGCTGTCCAATATAAAGTGCTCAGGCTTAAAACCATATGCATACCAACCACAAAAGTAGACTCACTGTGTATGTGGTGTGTTGTTTTCTTTATTATATACCAGTAATAAAGAAAAAAGATTATCAACTTGAGAGTGGGATGAGAGCATGGGAGGGTTTAGAGAAAGGGTAACTGGGAAGGAGCTGGAGGGAAGAAAAGGGGGGGAAATAATATAATATAATAATATAATTATATATAATACATATATAATTATATATAATATAATTCTATTTCAATAAAAACATTTTTTAAAAAGGAGAGAAATGGTAGAACTCTCAACAATCTTGTTGATTACATTTTTATATTGTGCAAAGATTCATGTTGAATCTGTGAGTGTTGAGGCATTGATTGCATTCTGGTTCATTGTCATTTTATGAACCTATCAAGCCATCGATGAGCATAGTATAATGAACAGATCTCCAATCAAGGAAGAATAGACTCTCCTCAAGTGAATCTAGCTCTTCAAATAAATTTGGAGTATCCATTAGCCATGATGGTGGGGCAAGGGAATAAGCGTGTGTCCTGGCAGAATAAGCTATGTTCTCAGATAAAATTTGTATCATTTGTTTCAAATCCCCTTCAAGAAAACATCATTTCCCAAAAAAGATTATTGTTAGGTCTTACTAATAACCCGGTGAGTATGTTATTGATCATAACATACTGTAGACTATCTGATCTTCAATATACATACAAAGAGAATGTATTGAAATGGTGTTTATCTGTTCTTTTTGTAGTAATCCTGTGAAGGACTTGACTAGGTCACAAGTAGAAGATGATACCTCCACTCATTAGAGATCTTCTTACTTTCAAATATACATCTCTTAAGCTCTTCTAGCTGGTCTTGTATTTCGTCCTCTTTTGGTATGAATGCCATAAGAACACACATAGTTCCCTAGTGTTACTGGAAGACATCAGATTTTATATCCTTGCTTGTAGATAATGTATATCATCCACATTTAATTAAATTATGTTCCAAGATATTTGTATAGTGACCATCACTGTGGTATCAACCATGGAATTTCTTCAGGTATCTTCTCAAAATAATAAGTTTTTTGTCCATAGAGATCTGGGACTATGCAGGTAGTGGAGTGACTTAACCTGGGGATTTGGTAGATATACAGTTAGAACAAGACATGGATGAATAGGTTTGTCACAGAGTATTTTTCAGAGTCCAGTTAAGATATTACAGTCAGGCAATAAAGGTCAAATAGTACATTGGCTAAGTGCATATAAGTACAGATGTGGTATGTAATCTTCATATACATAGACATGTGATAAGGGTAGTTTAACCTTTCCCTCTTCTTTTTTATTTTTGAGACAGAATCTCACTATGTAGGCCAGGCTGACCTGGAACTTGTAATGTAGCCTAGGATGAACTCTAGGTTGTGATCGTCTTGCCTACTTCAGGATCTTGGTTGTTGACAGAAAGTGGACAGGAATCCAGGTAAAGCAACTTGTATCCTGAAGCATATTTTTTCTTTTTCCTTTGGTTCCTCTTAAGGGAAAATCCACAGAAATATTGGTAGAATCTTTCCAGAAAAGAGGTAAACAAGAAAATGATCACAGCACAGCAAAGACTGTCCAACCTTCAAAATTCCATTGGAGTGTGTGCCTAGCCAGTGTTGCTCTGCTTTCTTAAAATTTCATTTCATTTTTGTAGAACTCATGAAAACTGAAAAAATGAATGTTCCCTGCTTCATCATTCTGGACTTATCATCCGGGATGTAAGCATGAAATATTTCTTTTAGCCTGGTGGTTATAAATGAAACTTTGCTACTATGCCTAGGAACTTTGAGATTTCATTGACTTCTTATTGACAAATGACATAAATTTAATAATCACAATGCTAGGAACATACTCAAGATTTCAGATGACTTTTCTACTGCCCTTCAATGTGAATTTAACTGTTGAATTTTCTTAGCTATCTTCTGAAATGAGTAATAATTATCTATGAGGATTTGTCTATAAATATCCAGATAGCATACGTGGTTCTGAAATAATAAAATGACTTAGGGAGCATGCAGTGGTTCTAATAAAGTGAAACATCTGCCAGTGAGTATTCCACATTGTGTTTCTTTAGAGACAAGTCAGATCTTCACGGTGAGCCAGAAAAGGACATGAAACAGAACACTGCTAATACCCAGGGAAGTACTCAGGAGTCCGAAAACACATTGACTGATATATGATTTTCATATATATGTTAGTGGTGGTGGCATACTTTTCTCGCCACCATGTATTTGTTGCATGACTTTTGTTTTTAAATTCCTTTCAAAAGAGTAGAATCACCCTGAAAAGGGTTGATGGAACCTTGTTAATTTTTAGGTAATGGTGAAGTATATACCACAGCACAAACCATGTGATCTTAGATGTCAAGGTAGGTGTTGCAGTATCTAGGTTTATGAGAAGTAGGTGCCAAGAGTGGTATCATCACATTTCTTTTTGCATATTTCTGGAATTCTTTTTGTTGTGCACATCTGGGAGTGGGACATTAAGACCATACTTTTAAACGTGTGTATTAGAAGTGTTTCTGGCAGGCTTACATTTCACACTGTGTTTTTCACTTTTATTATTAAAACTTGACTACGTCCCTAACAACCCTACTAACATCATATTCTTGCATGCTTGCCATCAGGTAATGTCTTTTATGCATATAATGGCAGAACCATACTCACAAGTATAGGTTATGTTCATGGGCTTCATCACAGTGAAATGTAGTGTGTTCTTTTTGCAGGCATTCTCTCAAGGAAGTAAGAGATCTTATGAGGAGATTTCTCATGCTTTGAATTCTGCAAGTTTGTACAGGTCAAGAACTGATGCAGAGACCTTGGAGATCACATATGCAACATGGTGTTTTCATGATGTTTATTTGTAACACAGGTCAGAACATCACAGTGAGACAGACAGTGTTGTCAAAAGGAACACGTCTAGTATCCAGGTCAGTGTTGCTGTAGGCCTTCATCACATAATGCAGTGGTTCTCAACCTTCCTAATACTGTGACCCTTTAGTACAGTTCCTCATGTTGTGGTGACCCCCATCCATAAAATTATTTAGTTGCTACTTCATAACTGTAATCTTGCCTCTGTTATGAATCATAATGTAAATATCTATGTTTTCCTGTGGTCCTAGGCAACCCCTGTGAAAGGGTCATTCGACCCCCATGTTGAGAATAACTGACAAAACAGAACATCATATATTCATATACACGGGTAGGTGAGTATGGTACACTCTGTCCTTCTTGTCACTTTGATTTTATTGTTGCTGCTCAGCCAAGAAATATTGGCATGCTTAGCAGTTCTCAAGACTATGAATGCGTACTTTTTCTAGAGTAAGAAAATGTACAATGCATCTATATGTGTTGAGTGATTGGGTGTGTATCTGGTAGTAGTCATTGCTGTGGAACTGCTTGTACATCAGTAAATGCTGGCTGTGTTGCAGGTATCTACTAGAAAAGGACAGTTTGTCCTTATAAGACATTTTCTAGGGTAAAGATGTGAGATATTGCTCCAGTCACTCATCATATATCATCATATTCTCAGATGAATTATTTGATCAGTGATTTGGAGACTCACATGATTCCCTGTCATTGTAACCTATGCAGATAGCACTAACATCTGTTTCCTATGACTAGTAGGCCTCAGTTTTTATTGTATCTTTGTTGACTGGTCATGTGTGTTTAATGTTTATAAGGGTAGAAGATAAATAAGGACGCTGTAACTTTCATAGGATATATCACTGAGACACTCACCATGGAATTTTAGTACATATTCCCCAAATAGACTAGGAGTTTTGTTGGAATGATTTATCCTTGGAAGTCTGCAAGTATCCAGGTTCTGTGCATGTGTTCTAAAAATGATGGTATGTCTTATGGATTTTTAATTCCAGATAGAATGATAAATATACCAAATAGTTTTGTTAGGATGTGTTTTTCATAGTAAGCTCAGAAAGATCGTAAAGTTGCATACTGCAAATATCAAAGCAAGTGCCAAAGTTGGCCTGTTCACAGAATGAAACAGAAGTTTCCCATGCTTGGGTAAGTATTGATGATATCTGTAACACTTTTTGTAAGTGTGCACTTGTGGCAGGTGCTCAGGTACAAAATAATGTTTTCCTTAGGAATCCTAACAAAGAAGTTTGTGTTATATGGTCAAGAAAATTAATGTTGATCATGTAAGAATTAAGGAATTTATATTGCCTGGTTCTTTTCATTACTGTTTTTTTATTTTACCTTGAGCTTAGTTATAAACTTTGCATAGTTTGCAGGTACACAGTCAAGAAAGGATAGAACCTCCTGACAATACATGTACATCAAATTCATCCAAGTATCCATATGAAATTAGTGTGTTCTTTAACAATTGTAGTAGTCAAGATAGTGGGTAGATATCTTCCTCCTCTTCTCCTCCTCCGCTGCTTCTCCTCTTCCTCTCCTCTCCTCTTTATGCCCTCCTTCCCCTTCTCATCTCCTTCTCTTCTCCTCCATTCATCTTCCTTCTATCCTCTTTTTCCTTCTTCTCTTCCTCCTCTTCCTCTCCCATTTTCCTCTCATCCTCCATCTTCTTCCTCCCCTTCCCCTTCCTCCTTTTTTATGAGAGAAGCTCTTACTATCAGAATAGTATTGAACTCTCTCTGTAGCCCAGGTAGAAGTTGAATTGTGTTGTTCCTGCCTCATCTTACAGAGTAGCTAGAATGATATGCCTGTATCACATAGCCTTACTCATATTGTTTATTGTCTGAGAGATTCTCCTATATCAAACAAACTGATTGTTGAAAGAACATTGACCTTGATCCTGACCAGGCAAATGATTGTATGAAGATATTACAGTATAGACCACATAACCTTCAATATTCAGGTACATGAGAAGGGTATACCTAACTTGGATTTGTCATGCTGTGACTTTTCAGCAAGTAGCTTCTTTGCCTTATGTGTGTGCATGAAAGTCCTTAAAGACTTTAATACTTTCAGATATACTTTATAAATCTTAAAGGAATCAGATATTTTAGTATTTTTGGCATGCATTCTTTTCATGTACTCCTGAAGTTAATATTCTTACTGGTAGAGGTATGCTTTGATTTCTATATAATTTTCATTGTGTCTACCATGGCAATATCGATGGTAGCATTTTAAGGGGTATTCTCTCTTAGGAGAATAAGAATTTGGCCATGTCTGGCTATTTGCAACTATTCAGATAAGGCAAATGGACCTAAAAGTGACTCAGTGAATAGGAGATATATCTAAGTGGGTTCCCTCGATGTGTTTTTCAGCGACAGGTCAAAACCTCACAGTGCCTCAAAGAGATATGCAAGAGTGTACTTTCTCACAATAGGTAAGTCACATTATGATTGGGAATCACTGCCCAGGGTACTGGTTGTCATCCACACAGATAAGTGATCATGGTATCCCTTAACTCTACTTTTCTTTACAGCATATGTGTCCTGCAGATGTTTGGATAAGAAGTCATAGAGTCTTTAGCAAATCTCATGATCATGATTTCATATATGTTCCTGTCATTCATGTTGAACCTGTGAATGTTGAGAAATTGATTGTATCAGGGTTCACTGACATTTTCACTGACTTGTCAGCCTAAGTTAAGCACCATTTTTTTTTTGTAGTCTTCAGGTCAAGAAAGTATGGGCACTTCTGAGTTGTGGTCAAATTGCAAGTCATTCAAGTATCTAAGTGCAGTTGAATGGTTCCTCAATAATAGTTGTGGGCAAAGGAATGTGAATGAGTCCTTGTAAAGTGGATCCAGATACACATTTTTCCCTTTTTTATAATTAAAAAAATTCACACAAGATATCAAAGTGAGCTAAAGGAGGTTACTAAGTGGATCACTGATGGTTTCAAGGTACGTGCTGAAGTTGACCTCTTTACAAAGCAGGATATCAGATTTTCCTCTTCCTGCAAAAGTGTTGATGATGTCACCAATAATTTTCATAACCACACATTTGTGATGGATATTCAGATACAAATGATTTTGGTCCTTAGAAACCTAGTGAAGAGAAGTTTACATGATTTATACAGGAGAAAATGAATGTTAAATCTCTGTAAATTGATTCTTTCTTGGTTCTTTCTCGTAGATCTTGACTTTGAGCCAAGTCGTAAGTCTTGAATATTTTGCAGATCCCAAGCAAAAAAAGGATGGTCTTTCCTCACATTATGTGCACCTTTTCTTCATACTGGTCTCAAACTCACAGAGATCTGTCTGCCTCTGCCTCCCAGAAGCTGGGATTAAAGGTGTGCAGCATGATGTCCATATATCCACAGCCCACATTTTTTATTTTACTTTTTATTCCAAAAAAGGGTCTTACTGTGTTGTCTAGGCTGGCCTTGAACTCTCTCTGTAGCCTAGTCAGGCCTTGAACTTGTGATCCTCTTAGATTTTTTTTTTTTTTTAGTTTTTCAAGAAATGGTGTCTTTGTGCAACAATCCTGGCTGTTCTGAAACTCACTTTGTAGACCAGGCTGGCCTCAAACTCAGAGATTTCCCTGCCTCTGCCTATCAAGTGCTGGGATTAAAGGTGTGCACCGCCACCACCTGACTGTGATCCTCCTATCTTATCCTCCTGTATTGCTATGATTCCAGGCCTGTGCCGCAGGAGCAGATCATGTTTTATTACATATTACCTGAAGGAGGACATAGTGATCCCTGGAAGACTATTGACTGAACATTGCTCTTAACCATGTAAGTGATAAGATGGTCACACCACAGCATAGACCACCTCACCTTCAACATCTAGGTAGTTGAGGTAGTTATCCTTGACCTGCTATTGTTGTGTTTTGCCTCTGGGCATCTATTACCATCTTGCCTGTTGTATATGTGTGAAATAGGGCCAAACTCAGTCATGCATACTTTTCATAGACTCATCTTCATAACATTCTATTAAATCATTGAATTTTATTGTATGCTTGGTAACAGACTATATTAATTTAAGTTTCATTGTTATAGAAGCATCAACAGGTTCCATGTAATTTACTCTGTGATTTTTATATTGACTTTTGAGTTTTTACAAGTATCCTCTCAAAAAAGTAAGAGTCCCCTTACTGAGCTCAGCCTGTTGCCCTCTGCAAATACCTGGTAGAGTAGATGAATCCAGAAATGATATCATGACCTGGGGGGATTTTAATATGCACAAGTCAGAACGAAACTGGTCTTGAATGATTTTTGTTCATTGTGTTTCTTATAGATAAATTAATACCTTACAGGGCATCAAAAAGATCTTTAAGAATGCAAATGCTTATATCAAAGCAAATGTCAGTATAATCCTGAATTACAATAAAGCAGCAGTTCTCAACCTTCCAAATGCTGTAACCCCTTAATGAAGTTCCTCATGTTGTGGTGACCCCCCAACCACAGAATTATTTTCATTGCTACTTCATAACTGTAATTTTGCTATTGTTATGAATTGCAATGTGTTTTCCAATGGTTTAGGTGACCCCTGTGAAAGGATCTTTTGACTCCTAAAGGGGTCATGACCCACAGGTTGAGAACCACTGTTACTAAGGACTCTGATGCTCACACACATAGGTAAGTAATGATGGTGCTCCTAAGCCTTCTTTTCAACCCTCATTTGTTGAATGTGACTTCATAGACTTTTTATGGCCAGGAAACTTAGGTTGAACCTTTGAACTTTGAGGAGTTGATTGTATCAGAGTTCATTGGCACTGTTGATCTGCCAGCCCAGTAATAAGCACAGTTAATTTTGAAATTTCAGATAAAAAGAAAAGTATGAGAACTTGTGAATTGCTATTTAATCAGAAGTAATCCAAGTATCCAGGGAGAAATGAAGTATCCCTAAATGTTAGCTATGGGCAAGAGAATGGGTAGTAATTTGTCTTTATGCTGATGTATGTTTCCACATGACTTCTTTTCATATTCTTTTCAGGAGAGCACAGCACCTGTGAACATATTGTTGAAGGAGCCTTGCTAATTCCTACATGAAGGATCAAGTACAGGCACCACCTGGCAGACTATCTGATATCAGATATCCAGATCAGTGAGAATGGGGTGCCTAATATGCTGTTTCTATCTTTAGGGTATTTCTAGTAAGATTTCTGGGAGTTTATTTTTGAGGGAGGCCATAGACATAATTAAGACCTTATTTTATGATGTACAAGTAAGGACTGTTTCCAAAATTATATTTCTCTATTTTTGTCACATACATGGTTAAAACTTGACTATGTGGCTAATAACTGTGCTAAGCCTAGTATTTCTGTATCTGGGTTAAGATGTTATGTTTACTCCTTAAATGTAATAGCGGAAGTATAAACAGTTTACCAGGTAATTATCATCATTTCCTTCAGTTTGATATGGGCTCTTTTAAAAATCAGTTCTTATTGTGAGAACTCTTAATCTTAGAGTAGTTGTGAAAGTGTCCAAAGATCATTAAATGATGAAGGGAGAGGTGGTATGGAAACCTAGTGCAGTGGAAACTTCCTAAAATATATGAAGGCAATCCTAATGAAGTTTCCAAATAATGAGGAAGGTAAGTTCCAACTGGCTATCTCTTGTCACCAAATGAAGCTTCTAGTACTGGGACTGGGTTACATGCAATTGAGTTGTTGACCAAAGGGGTCTCATTGAAATCCCCAAACAACCAGGGTGGTTGCCAAGATAAGTTGCTCTCCACAAACAGACAACAAGGCCTCATTGCTGAAGACAATACCCACACAACTCATTGAACATGAAGAGACCGAGCTGATGCCTACATAGAACCTTCACCTCTATATTCTGGTGTCTTTGGTACAGGAAGGGACTCTGCAGGCTACAAAAAGGAGAAATGTTAACACCAACTCAGTCACAAAACCTTTGACTTACTATTTGTCCTGCCTGCAAAATATGCTATGGCAATGGTGACACAAAGCTTGTGGGAGTGACCAATGTTCAATTTGACTTAATTCCACTCCATGAATTAGAACCCATACCTAACACTGCTTGAGTGATCAAGAACCAGAGACTAGATAGCCCAGAGATCTAGGTAAAACTAAATACTACTGGTCTAAAACAAAAAGTAACAATAAAATAACTCCTAATGATAATCTTCTGTACTCATAGATCAGTGCTATATTCAGCCATCATCAGAGAACCTTCCTCCTGCAGCAGATGGGAACAAAACAGAGACCCATGGCCAGACATTATGCAGAGACTGACAGACCTTGAAACACACAGTCCTAAATGGGATGTCTCCATCAAATCTCACTCGTCAGAGCTCAGGTAATCCCATGGAAGAGGAGGCAGAAAGAGTGCAAGAACCAGAGGGGATGGAGGACATCAGGAGAACAAGGCCCACTAAATCAACTGAGCAGGGCTCATATGAACTCAGAGACGAAAGCAGCAAGCAAAGGGCCTACGCAGGTCTGTGCCAGGTTCTATGCATATACATTCTAGCTTTCAGTTTAGTATTTTTATGGGACCCCTAAGTGTGTGAATGAATGGGTCTCTGATTCTTGTATCTTCTCTTAGGATCTTTTCCTTTTGTTGATTTGCCTTGTCCAACTTGGATATGATGGTTTTTGTTTTAGGTTATTATATTTTGTTTGTCATGTTTGGTTGTTAGCTCTTAGAAGCCTGTCCTTTTCTAATGAGAGACAAAAAGGGAGTGGATCTGGATGGGAGGGGAGGTAGGGGGAAGCTGGGAGGAGTAGAGGGAGGGGAACTGTAATCAGGATATATTGTATGGGAAAATAATCTATTTTTAATAAAAGGGGGAAATGATATGTGCATTTTGAATTCATGCAAGTATCCAGGTGTAGTTGAAGTGATTTTCAAGAATGGTGGTTGTCAAAGTAATAAACCAGGGTCCTGATGAGCACATTACATATTCAAAGTCACATTTGTGCCTGTTTTTTCTTTTTCCTTCTTTTTGGGGTGAATGGAAGAGTGGAATTTAAACCTAGGACCTCGCACACATGAGACAACCACTTTACCACTCTAGTACTTATTTTTCTATTATTTATTTTGAGATCAAATCCCATCAAGTTGTGCAGTGTAGTGGTGAACTACTTCTGTTGCATAGGAAGGTCACTGATCTTGCCTTAACCTTCTGAGTATCCAGTATTACAGTCCTCCATCGCCAGACCTGGCTCATGTTTTCTTAAAGACTATTAAGGATAGCATAATGACGACTAATCTTGCAACTGGAATGTACGACATAGGATTATCAAGATGTTTTATTTATAAATATGTCACGATATCACAGTGACACAGACAAGGCCACTATATGATGTCTTGTTGGTATTCAAGTTAGTGCTAGGGTAAGCCTCCCTCACAGTCCAGTATACCTGATCTTCATATACACAGGTTAGTGTTGATGGGACCCCTTAATTTTATCTCCATCCTTTTGTTTCTGATGCTTGGGTGAGAAATTATGGAATCCTTAGCAATTCTCCTGACCTGAGTCTTCACTTTATGTGATGGGGAAAATTGATCTTAATCTTTCATATGTTGAAGAATTAGTTATATCATTATCTATTACTTTCGTGGCCCAGTAGCTTAAATTTTAAATCTTCTAACAGAAAGGATGGATTTTTTTATTTTATTTATTTGTCTATATTTTAATTAAAATATAATTACATCACTTTCCCCCTTCCCTTTCCTACTCCAGCTCCTCCCAAATCCCTTTCCTCCAATTCCTTCTGTATCTTCCCACTCCCAAATTGATACATTTTATTTGATTATTATTGTTGCATATACATACATACATACACACATTTATATATGAATATCTATACATATGTATGTGTATGCACAAACATTAATACAGCCTGCCAAACTCGTTTTTATTGTATGTGTATGTATGGTTTCAGGACTGACATTTTGCATTGGATAACTAATGGGCAGGGGCGTCATCCTAGGAGAGGCTAATTCTCCCTCTCTCGTCAGTCATTAGTTGCCTGTTATTCTTTGCCTAGGGATGGGTCCCCATGAGATTTTTCCCCTTTCACATTAGCATATCAATTGATAGTGCCATTGTTCCAGCCTTGTTTATACCACCCTTTCAAAAATATTTCTTTTATTTTTTGAGATCAGAGTACAATTACATCATTTCCCCCTTCCTTTTCTTCCCTCCAAGCCTTCCTTGCTCTCTTTCAAATTCATAGTCATTTTTTAAATTAATTGTTGCTACACATACATTCCTGAATATATACATACATCCTATTCAGTATATGTGAAGTTATTTGTATGTATCTTTTCAGAACTATTTCTTATTGGATAAACAAGTGGTGTGCTCATCCCTGGGGAAGACTATTTCTTCTGATTTCAGCATTCCTTAGTTGCCTGTAGCTTGTTTGTGTAGAGTTGAGGCCTCCTGGGCTTTCCCACATCTACATTAGCATGTCTGTTGTTTAGCTTGTGTTCATGCAACAATGTGGTGCATATGCACTCTAGAATACTATTGCACTGTAAAGAAAAATGAAATCACGTACTTTGTAGACAAATGGGTAGAATTGAAAACATCATATACATATATATAAATATATGATACATAAATATAGCCTGCTGAGACCATTTTTGCTGTTTGTGTGTACATGGTTTCAAAAAGACAAATGTCACATGTTCTCTGTCATCTGAGGCTCCTAGCTTCAAATCTTCAGATGTGAATACATGTCTTGGAGTAACTGTAGAAACTAGAAAAAGTAAAAAGGAACCATTGTGGTGGGGGTGGGAGGAGCAATAAAGGGGAATAGCAGGGTACAAATGATCTGATAGAAAAAATGGGAAAATGGGGGGCTCTAATTAGGGAGGGGAGAGAGATAAATACAGAAGGAGAAAGGAAGAGGGCAAAATAACATTAAGTGTGAAAAGCCATAAGAATTCATACTATTAATTACCTACCTAAAATACGTATAATATATACATAAGTCAGTGTGTAAATATACATATGTAGTTTGAATGAAATTTTCTCATGTAGGCTGATAGTGCTCCTTCAAAAAGCCAAAGACCATCTAACAAAAACCTCCAGCAGGCATGAGAAGCCCTCTTTTGAGTTGTTGGTTAGAGTTGTCCAAGAGACTCTCAAAACATTACGGGCTATTTTGATTACCCTTGCTTGTCCCCCATGGCTGGAAGGTAAGTCCCTATTGCTGAAGACACCATGCACTTCAGACACAGAACTCAGAGATCTGGGACAGACCTGAAAACCCTGTACCTGAGGACTAGCTTTTATGGTACCAGAAGGCACCATACAAGCTTCCAATGGAGGGAAGCAACCAACAGTCCTAGCAGAGCAAGCAAAGATGTGTTCTAACAGAACTTGGGCCAATAAGCTTCTGTATCTAATTTTGAAATGACCTGGTACAAAGTAAACTATCTCTAATATATATTTCATAACCACCTTTTTCAAAAATCTTCTGATAAGGTCAGAACAAATGTCAAATGACAAGTAAATGCCTGATACTGGCACTTTGCAAGTAAATCTTAATGTGTATGAAATAAAACATACACCATTTGATCTCCAGAAATAAAGTGATGTGCCCCTTGCACTCAGAGTTACCATGACTTCTTTGCAGGCATTAAGTAGAGAATAGTAGAATCCATATTGAGTCCCATAAGCAATGACCTGCACATACCAAAGTAATAATGATCAGATATTCCTAGCCATACACATAACCGTGGAAATATTTCAGATATCCCATATAGAGATGTGTTCTTTGCCAATGGCCTTGACCTTAAAGTCCTCCAAGGAGCTAAGTATATTGATGAGCTTCACAAAGATGGAGGGTTCCAAAGTTACTTGCAGGTGTCCTAGAGGAGCAAACTGTATCCTTTCCCACACAGATAATAATACATTTTACAGGTTCCTGTTGAGACATGGTATGTCTAGCAAGTACCTAGCAAGTTATATAGCAAGTATTGTGCTGATATGGGCTTAAATCACAGGTGAAGGTAGGTATACAATCTTCTTTTGTAAAGGGAAATGATGTTGATGACCCTGCAATTACTAGAGTTTTGTTCAGGAAGGAAATGATTATGCCCTTACCAATTCTAAAAACAAAAAGACTGCCTAGGTGTAGAGAAAATTGATGTTTTACCTAGGAGGATGCAGGGAATGATTTTGTCCTTGTTAATTGTAATGTTAGCATTCCTAGCCTACCCGGCAATGAGAATAGCATTTTTTTGAGGCACCCAATTGAGGAAGGATGGATGGAATCTCCCAACAATACTGTTAACTCCTAACCATTCAAAATCTCCAGATAGTGTAGAAGTATCCATAATAATGCTTATAGGCAGAGAATGGGCAGGTGCCCAGGTAGAACATCTTGTACCTTGAAACACACTTAGACATGTTTATTTTTCAAGCTCCAATCTACAGAAGAATGTTTATGCAACCTTGATAATAACCATGTCAGTGATAGAGTGCTCACAGTACAGAAAGTGATCTTCACTTTCCAGGTGGATGATAAGGCTGTACATAACTCTGTATAAACGTATTTTTGCTGTAAAGTATTATCTAGTGTGGAAGTATGAGATCATATCACACTAATATATTAGATACTTTTCAGATGTACATTTTATGAATATTTGGGGGGCACTCATATTTCTGTGTTTCTGGCTTATATGATAATAAAAATGAAAGTGTTCCTAACATTACAGATAAGCATCAGTTTTTATTATATCTTTCTATGGTGATATTTTATTTGTACTGAAATGTGATTTTATTTGTATGTTAATAAATAAAGTTGCCTGGGGGTCAGAGCTAATAGCAAGCCATAGCAGAAACCAGGCGGTGGTGGTGCACGCCTTTAATCCCGATCACATGACAGGTAGATCTCTGTGTGTTCAAGGATACAGCCAGCATGGAGACACACGCTTTGAATCTCAATACCAACCATAGAAGACCTGGAGGTCTGTACAGACAGGCAGTGACGAGGAGGTCATGTGGTTGGGTTTATAACCAATGAGAAGGCAGAACAGAAAGTCAATAAAAAGACAGACACACAGGAAGTAGGTCTCTTTCTGAGGGGAAGGACAACAGCAGCAGCGAAAGGTAAGAAAGGCAGTTTTAAGTCTCAGCTCTCAGCAACTGCTCTGACCTCTTGGGCTTTTAACTCTGCATTTGGCTCTGTATTTCTTATTTAATAAGACTGTTACATCTACATCTTTCCTGAGAGTAAGATGCATTTAATGCTTGTGATAGTAGATACATAAAGAATCTGAGTAACTTTTGTATCCATCATTGGAATATTAACTTTAAATTTTGGTGCTATATTGGTATTGAATTTTTACAGATATCCTTTCAAGACTGTGAGAATTCTGAATTATCTTAAAATGCTCCATCTTTGTAGATCAACTAGCAGTAAAAGTGTTCCATTGGATCCCTAAGTAGTAAAGCAATTACTGGAACATGTAGGAGTTCATGTAGAATGCAAATATGTTTACCTTGGTGTGTTTTTCCCTACATCCCATGAACTAGGAAATAATGTCAGGTGGAACATTAATGGTATTCAGATAAGCACAGATTTTTACCAAAAGCATAGCATGGAACACATGATCTTCATTGATACTTAAGTATATGTTGATGCTGTCCTTCACCTTTCTGGAGCTATGCTCAGATAGGAAAAGATGTGGTCTTTAGCAATTTTACTAACTATAGGTTTTTATATGGGAGAGAAAATATATGTTGAGTCTATGAATATTGAGGGCTTGCTTGTATCCCCTTTTGCTGGAATTATGAAATTTCTAACTGAATTATAAAAAAAAAATGTTTCACTTGTATCCAGTTAAGAAAGGAAGAATGCTCCTGGCATTATTGGCAAGGTCTAACTAATCCTAGGATTGCATCAGAATGGAAGGATCCCTTAGCAGTAATTATAAGGGTAGAAATGGAGAGGGGTCCTAGTAGAGCGAGCTATATCCAGAAACACATTTTTGCTGATAATTTCAGATTTTATTTGAGAAAAAATGATCCAGAAGAGATTATGAACAGATATTACAAATAACAAGACACTTAAAGAGTGTTCATACCTCAATGCATGCCATCTGATCTTCAGTATTCAGATATATGAGAATGATGTACCTAGCCTATTTTACCATGATTTTATAGTTTTACAGATATACTATTAATATCTTGGCTGCTATACATATAGTAAGATTATACCATACTCATTTGGGCTTTTCTGTTTATAGGTAAATATTTGATGTAGTTTCTAACACTCATGTTTCTCCACATGATTAGCATGTAAGTTAAAACACTAATATTACTGGCATCATAAGATTTTTACTAAATCATCTTCATTGATAATTCATACTTAAGCCAATATATGAGAGGTATAAGAACATTCCAGATAATTTTTGTACTGAATGCTTGTGATGGTGACTGTTCATTTTTTAAAACATGCTATCCACCAGAAGCATAAAGGTTCTCTACAAGATTCTATATGTTCTGCCAGTGTTGTCTTATGAAATTAAGTGTGCCTGTATTTAGTTAGTATAAGTTAAGAATTATCTCATCTTGATGGAGTGTTACATTAATGAGAATGAAGTAATCTTTAGCTCTTCTGACTTCTTAGTTTGATGTCTGTTTTGCCAAATATTAGAATAACTGTGCCTGCTTGTTTCTTAGTTCAATTTTCTTAGAATTCCTTTTTTCTCCCTTTTACTTCAATGTGGTGTCTATCTTTGGTGGAGAGATATGTTTCTTGGGAACAGCAAAAGAGATGACTCCTTTTTCTAATACAATCTGTTCATCTGTATATTTTTATTGGATAAATGAGATAATAAGATTTATGGTTATTAATGAAAGTTATGTATTAATTACTGTCATTTTAATGATTTTGTGGTGTTTTCTTAGACTTTCTTTTGATTAATTGTCCTGGTATTGTTTATTTACTCCTGTGGCACCATGGTGAGTTTATCTTTCTTTTCATGCCAAGATATCCTCTCTAGCACTAGTTTGTTGGCCACAAGTTTCTTTGGTCTGTTTTTGTCAAGGAAAGTTCTACTCTTTAATTTTAACAGATAGTTTTTTTTTTTTGTTTTTGTTTTTTTTTTGGTTTTTCGAGACAGGGTTTCTCTGTGTAGCTTTGCGCCTTTCCTGGAACTCGCTTGGGAGACCAGGCTGGCCTCGAACTCACAGAGATCCGCCTGGCTCTGCCTCCCGAGTGCTGGAATTAAAGGCGTGCGCCACCACCGCCCAGCTTAACAGATAGTTTTGCTGGGTATAATACTCTGGGTTTGCAGTTGTGTTCTTTAAGCACTTGGAATACGTCTTTCAAACCCCTTCTGCCTTTAAGTGTTTCTGGCAAATAATCAGGAATTATTCTGATAACCCTGATCATATAGATGACTTGACCATTCTCCCTTTCAACTTTCAATACCCTTTCTTTGGTAAAAGTTTTTAATGTTCTAACTATAATATACTATGGGGAATTTCTTTTCTCATTCTGCTGATTTTGGTGTTCTGTAGACTTCTTGTGTCTTGGTTGGCATTCTCTATGTGTAGAATATTTTTTCTATGATTTTATTAAAATATTCTCTATGTGTTTGCAGTGGCCACCAGTGCTGCCCCTCCTCCTTCTCTTCCCCCTCTTCTTCTTTCTTCTATTTTTTTAAAACCCATTAATGAAGGTTAGATCTTTTCATGGTATCCCCAAGCTCTCCCAAGTTCTGATCACAGTTTTTTTTTTATAATTTCTTACTGACCTTCACTAAATAATCCCATTCCTCTGTCTAGTGTTCCAGCCTTGATCATCTATTTCCCATAATAAAGAAAAATTTTAAAAAAGATTCTATATGTGAATGACTGTAAGAGTTGAGGTAGTGTGCATGGACACTGTCCTGACACATGTAGGGTACTGGAAGTGCAGTTATAATGAGACAGCACCAACTTTTCACAATTTGTTTTTCTCAGATAGGTCAATATATATCACAACCACAAAAGAGTTCATCAGGTATTTATTAAATTAAGTAAAGTACTGGTTTTAACAGATTCATAGAATAGGACATGTAATTTTCATATACACAATTAAATGTTGACAGTCTTGCTAATGTTTTTTTTGTAACTGTGTATCTCTGGTAGGTAAGCACATAGGAAATGATGTAGTCCATAGCAATGTTTTAAAATTTACACATTTTATATGATAGGAATATTATATGCTGAAACTGAATGTTAAGGAATTATATACTGTTTCTTTGTCTTTGCTGCTGATCTTTGAGCCTCATTGTAGGTCTATGGTATTTGGGGAGTACTTACTGTAGAAAGTGTGACTCCTCTTGACAACACATTCACTTTGAATTTATACAAATATCAACGTGGATTTGAAATATTTTTAATTAAACTTATTCACCTATTCTACATCCTGACCACAGTCTCCCCTCCCTTCCTCTGATTCCCTCCCCCCACATCCCCTCTGCCCCCCATCCCAAATCCATTGCTCCTCTGTTTCTGTTCAGAAAGGGACAGACCTCCCATGGGTACCAACAAAGCATGGCATATCAAGTTGAGGTAGGACTAAGTTCCTCCTCTTGTATTAAGGCTGGGCAAGGCAACACAATATGAGGAATAGGTTCCCAAAAGCGAGTCAAAGTGTTAGGGACAGGCCCTGCTCCCACTACTAGGAGTCCCACAAGTAGACCAAGCTGCATAACTGTCACATATATGTAGAGGGCATAGGTAAGTCCCATGCAGACTCTCTGGTTGTTGGTCCAGACTCTGTGAGCTCCTATGATCCCAGGTTAATTGTTTCTGTGGGTTCCCTTGTGATGATCTTGATCGCCTCAGCTTGTGCAAGCCTCCTCTCTCTCTTCCACAGGATTCCCTAAATTCTGCCCAGTGTTTGGCTGTGGATCTCAGGATCTGCTTCCATCAGTTACTGAATGAAGGCTCTATGATGACAGTGGAGTAGCCACTAGTCTGATCACTGGGCAGGGGAAATGGAGATCTCCTGGATGGATTAGGGGCAGGTAGGGTTGGGAAGTAGATGGAGAGGAGAGTACTGAAGGAAATGTCTTGATATGGGGGGCATTTTGGGGTCAGGTGGAGGCTTGGTGCAAGGGAAACTCCCACAAATCCAAAAAGATGACCCCAGCTAAGACTCCTAGCAATAGTGGATACATAGCCTGAACTGGCCATCTCCTGTGGTCAGATTGAAGTATTTTCTTATCAGTGTTCATGGTCAAGATAATAGACAAATATATTGGTGAGAAATTATATCCTGAAATACATTTTTGCAAGTTTCTTTTTCTTCACTTTGAGGAAAAGAAGTGTAGTAGGGCTTGAACTTGCAATACTCATACCTGAGCTTCCAAAGTAGCTTGGGTTAAAATCCTTTATCACCATTCCCAGTTCAGATTTCCTGATAGAGTCTGCAAGTGTGTTACTTAATTTTCTTGCTTCCTTGAACCCCAGCCCTTGGGATGGTGCCAGTCACATTCAGGGTGGGTCTTCCCTTTTCAGTTAAACCTCTAGAAACTGCCCCCAAAGATACAACCAGAGATAGGTCTCTTAGGTGATTTCAAATCCAATCAGTTTGATAATGAAAATTAATTCTCAGAACAGGCAAGTGATAAAGAGGATGTAGCACAATGTACAGCACCTGATTGTCAATATCCAGGAGAGGTGGTGAGGATGGTGTGCCTAACCTGAGTTTTTATGTATTGTGTTCAGGTTGTTTTCTACCATCTTGGATAGCACACAGGTATGCAGTGGAGCCACACTTAGTCTTTGGAGACCTTCATATTTTCCAATATTTTTAATATATTCCTATGTAAATCTTATAACACTGCCTCATTTGGGGCCATGTATACTTTTGCACACTGGTGTATGCTTGCTGACAGACAATGTGAGCTTAGTATTTGCTATGATAGAGACATTAGCAAGGTTCCATGAAATTTTTGCTGTGTAACAATTTTTTATTTTTTATTTTGCAATACAATTTTTATTGTCTCAAGGGTGGAATCATTGCAGATATATTCTCAATAGAGTACAAGTTCTATGAATCTGTCTATGGCTGTCTTCAAGTATCCACATGGAGTGGATGGATCTTGAATTCATACCACAACCTGGAGACATTTAATATAGGCAGACAGACTAAGATGAGTTGTAAATTGCTTGTCTTGTGTGCTTTTCTCTGAGACAATACAAGATCTCATGGTTCATCAAAGAGATATTTATGACCACAATTGCTTCTGTCTGGTAAGTTCCAGTATGATCCTTAATCCTGAATTGGTGAACCTGATATTTATCTACATAGTTGGGTGCTGATGGCAATAATCCAGCTCTTCTTCTTTTTTTCATTTTTTTTTGTTTTTGATTTGTTTCTTGTTTTGTTTTGTTTTGAGGCAGGGTCTCATGCAACCTAGGCTGGCATTGAACTTGCCATGTAACTCAGGATGGCCTTTATCCTCCTTTCTTTTTCTCCCAAGTATTAAGACTACAGGTGTGTAGCATCACCCCCAGCAAAACAGCTTTTCAACACACATTTGTTGCAGCTGCTCAGGTCAGAATATTGGAATACTTACGAAATTTTGTAAGAATGAATTTGTATGATTTATATGAACTGAATATGGAGAGATTGATTGTACCATTGTTCATTGTCATTGCTGTTGGCTGGCCAACCCAGTAGTAAGCATAACTTATTTTTAGATTTCAGGTCAAGAAAGGATGGATACTGTTGAATTGTGGTCAAATAAGATGTCACCCAATGCTGTGGAATAATCCTTTTTGTACACTGTGAAGATGTGTTACTCTCATTGTTAATAAAGAGCTGACTGGCCAATAGCTAGGCAGGAGGAGATGAGGCAAGAGAGCCAAACTGAGATGATGCTAGAAACAAGAAGCAGAGTCAGGGGAATTACCAGGAGACACAGAGAAAGCAGGAGATGAACATGCTGTGCTGGAAAAGGTACCACCATGTGGTAGAGCACAGATAAGAAATATGGGTTAATCTAAGTTGTAAGAGCTAGTTAGTAAGAAGCCTAAGCTATCAGCTGAGCATTTATAATTAATTATAAGTCTCTATGTGGTTATTTTGGAGCAAGCTGGCAGGACAAAAACTCTGCCCACAACCCAAGTGTCCAGGTAGAGTTCAACTGTCACATGATATTAGTGATAGGAAAAGAAATGGACAGGAATCTAGTACAGCAAACTGTTTCCTGATATACATCTTTTATGCTTTGGTTTTCATATTCCCTTCAAGAGAGCATAGTGACCATAAAATAATATTGACATATGCTTCTTTACTGATTATTTTGTAAATAATGAAGTGGACATACCATACTGCAGACCATGTGATCTTACATATCTAGGTCAGTAAGGAAGGTGTGCATAATTTGGTGTCGTCACCAAATCGTGGCTTTGTGAGGCTAGCACTAATAAAATTTTGGGTAGCATATAGCTTTGAAGGGAGGCTTTAGTCATTTACTAAGACTTAATTTTCCAATGTACATGAGGCATTTTCAAACACTCTTACATTTCCTTCTCTTTTTCACACATGTGACTAAAACAAGAACATGTCCCTAACAATCAGAGCTTCATGTTCTTGTATTCTTGCCAGCAGATAATATATATTTTACCCACATAATGGCAGAAGTGCATATAGAAACCCAAGTAATGTTCACAGTATGTATCATGGTGCTTTGGACCATTGTATTTTAGCAGGTACTCCTTTTAAGAGAGTACCAAAGGTCTCTTATGAGGAGAATCCTTGTCCTTGAAATTCTTCAAGTCTCTAAAGATCATAAATTGATATGGTGACACTCAAAACAACATATACTATGTAGGATTTTAAGGATATCTCTTTTTGAGACATGTCAAGGGATAATAGTCATAAAGACAACATTATTCTGTTTACAGTATTTCTAGTATCCTGGTTACAGTAGAGTGATAATGTGATCCCTTATTCTTCATGTTGTGATGCTTTGCTTTGCTGTTCAGGTAAGAGATGAGAAGAATTGCCTTGAAATTATGCCTGCTCAGGAATTGGTTGCATCATGATTAGCTGTCATTGTTGTAAAAATACCAGTATGGTAGCAAGCACTGAATGTGTGGCAGGTATACACTTCAGAAAGAATGGACTCCCCTGATTATTAATGCAATTAACCTACCATAAATTCAAATATTCAAGTAGAGGGAAAGTGTCCCATGACAAGGATGGTGGGGAAGACAATGAACCAGTATCCTTGTAGAGAAAGCTATAGCCTTACATACATTTGGATATTTTATACAGGTTTCCTACAAGAGAAAATAGTTGCTCTGAAAATCTTCCTAGCAAACCTTGCTAGCAAGCAAGTACTTGATGAGGTAGCAAATACAATGAAGATAATCTCGTCTTCATATCCATGCCACTGTGGCGGTGGTTCCTAATGCCATGATGCTGTCTACTTACAGCCTTCTGTTGGTGTTGGCTAGTGTAAAGATGTGAGAAGATACTCTATTCATTCACCGAAGAACTTCATACTTTCATCTGGATGTTCATGGATACCTTGGAGACTTTCATATATCTCCCTCATTATTTGCACCTATGAAAATAGCACTACATCTCTCTGATTTGATATGCATGGATCTGCTCTTATTATAATCTTGCTGACAAGTCATGTGCATTTGATGTTCATGGTGATACAGATATAATATAAGCAAGTATTTGGGTAACTTTCATAGCTCATATAATTGAAACATTCACTATGAAATTTTTGTATAGCCTCTCATGAGAATAATTCAGTTATGTTTTATAGTAGAATGTAACTGGTAGAATGTAACTATCTAGGTATTGTTGATGCATCCTGAAATGTACCAGTAACATAGGGATTTACAATTGTACAGGAAGAATAAGAGATGTGCTAGATAATTTTTCCTTGTTGCACTTTTCAGAGACAGCAAAACTAGATCATTAAGTAGCACATAACTGACATCAAGGGAGTATTGAAAATGGCATATTAATAATTTAGATACATCTAATTTCCCTAGCTAAATATTAATGATGCCCCAGACAACTTTGGCAAGTGTCTATTTGTGGCAGGTACTCAGGCACAAAAGTATGTTACTCTTAGCAAACACAGTGAAGACAAGTTTTCACATTTTATATAATAAAGAAAATGTAGTTAAACTTGTAGATGCTGAAAGATTGGTTTACTGCTGGGTTCTTTGACATTAATATTGACTTTGAGTTTAATTGTAAGTCTAGCATATTTTCCAGTTACCAAGTCAAGAAATGATATATGCTCCTGGAAATAGATATACCTCATTCATTCAAATATCTAGCTAAAGTCAAAGTTTTTTTCAACAGTGGTAGTAGTTAAGGTTGTAGACAGGGTCTTGATAACTTGTAAGCAAACCGCATTTGTGAATGTTTTATTTTTCTTCATTTTTGTGTGTAGGAGTAATGTGACTTGAGTTTAATGCTTCCCACATGGCAAGTAAGTACTCTCAATTTTCTGCTTTTTGTTCTCAAAAGGATTTCTCTATATCAACCAGGCCTTGAAGCCCAGCTAGTCCTTCCTACCCAATCTCCCAAATAGCTGTGACCACTGGTCTGTGCTGCCCTGGCTCATGTTTTCTCACAGATTCTCTTAACAAGGACAATGTGTTTACTGAAAAATCGTTGCCCAAACATTTCTCCTAACCATGCAAATGAGAAAGTTGTCATACCACAATGCAACTAAACTGTAATATCCATGTACATGAGAAGAATGTGTCTAGACCAGTGATTTCATGCTTCTTTCTTTAGGTGTCCTATTGCATGTTGGCTGTGTACAAGTATGAGTTGGGACTATACATAGTCCTTAGCCTCATATTTTAATGTGATTCATAAATACTTAATGGTTACTAGTCTTTCTACAGCATTTTTAGTATATATGTTGTTGATAATGTCCTATCTCCCTATGTGCATCAAATTTCATCATATGCTTGCTGACAGATTATGTGTGTTAAGTGCTCATCATAATAGATGAATAATTGGGGTTTCATGTAGTTTTCTTTGCATCTATCACTTTAATATTGATGGTGGAGTTTTTACAGATGATACTCAAGAGAGCTAGTGTTTCCTAACAAAGCGCTGTCCATGGTTCTCCACAAGTATTTACATAAATTATATAGATCCAAAAATGATAACGTATGCTTGGAATTTTTGATATGCAAATGGAGAATGAAGCATGTTATCAACTGATTTTCCTCCATGTATTTCTGAGATACATGTGAAGACTTACAGTGCCTCAAAGAGATCTTCAAGTGTACCATTGTTCATATTTGGGTAAGTGCCAGTATGATCCTGAATCATTGCACAGGACATCTGATACTCATTTTCAAAGATTCATGATGATGATGATGGACCTAACTCTTCTTTTCTTGTATCCTTGCTAAAAAGTAATCTTTATTTCACAGTATTGACCTTTTAATTCTGAAAATCTTCAAGGATCATGAAATGACAATTACTTGGGGAATGATATGTGCCCCAGACCATTCAACAATGCATCTTTTTGGGACTGGCCAGAGGGTCACAGAGATTCAGACAGCACTATGATATAGAGTGGTGATGGGAATCATGTCAGTGCTGCAATGGGCCACTGTCAAGACCCAAGGTGTCTGATCTTTCTGTACACAAGTAAGTGCTAACAATGTACATGCTGAGGGACAGGATGAGTCGTGGTTAGTTGGTACTGTTGTAGAAGTGCCAGTATGATATTAAATAACAAAAACTGCAGGATTCCACTCTGGAAAGGATCCAGTTAACCTGCAAAAACATGAAGTGAAGTGCTCCATAACAATGATGATGGGCAAAAGTGTCCTGATAAAGTAAACTTGGGTGCATTATTGGTCTTTTGTTAAAGATTCCATATAAAAATCAACATAGAACAAGAAATATTCTTGACAAAATCTTACAATCAGTAAATAGCTGCATATTGAGGTGTTCAAATCACAGTACAGACTTCTATATCATCTATATCATCTTCCATATCCATTGAGGTAACTAACAAATTCTGGGTTGGTATAGTTCTTTGAAATACTGTTCAAAAAAAAGTTCATGAAACTTTCATGGGAAATGACATGTTGCTCCACTAACTCACCAGGAATCTTCATCATTTAAGATGTATATTTTTTATGTACTCTGAAATTGCTTACATGTCCCTGTCAGGTTTTTTGCCACTTACTCATAACACAATAATATTTCTCAAACATATTAGTTAATGTTTGTATGACTGAGATAAAACACCATGACCAAAAACAATTTGGGAAGGGAAGGTTTTATTTCACCTTACAGTTTGTAGTCCATCATCCAGGGAAGTCAGGACAGGAACTCAAGGCAGGAACCTGGGGCAGGAGCTGATACAGATGCTATGAAGGAGTGCTACTTATAGACTTGCTCTTCATGGCTTGTTCACCCTGCTTTTTTATGGCACCTAGGACCACCAGCCCAGGGATAACACTACCCACATTGATGCCCTCCCAGATCAATCATCAATGAAGAAAATTCAGCACTGGCTCACCTACAGGCCAACTCGGTAGAGAGATTTTCTCAATTGATGATCCCTCTTCCCAAATGACTCTAGCTTGAGTCGAGTTAACAAAAAACTAGCCAGACACTGAATATGACCAGTAGCCATTATTTTTATTATAATGTGTTTCTTGTTTGTAAGAATAGAGACATAACCAGGGTTCCCGGAAATTTCCATAATATATCACTAAAACATCAAATATGGAATTGCAGCATATATTCTCTCAACAACTAAGAGTTCTATTACCCTACTGTCATAGTTAGCTTCAGTTGTCAACTTGACATATGTAAGAAGAGGAAACCTCAATTGAGAAATTACCTTCATCAGATTGACCTCTGGGCCTACCTTTGAAACATTTTCTTGATTGGTAATTGATGTAGGAGGGCCTAGCCCACTGTGGATCAGTACCATTCCTAAGAGGTGGGCCTGGGTTGTATCAAGAAAGGTAACTAAGCAAGCCAAAGGAAATAAGTAAGCAGAGTTCCTCCATGGTCTCTGTGTCAGTTCCTGCCTCCAGGTTCCTGCTTAAGTGATGGATGGCGACATGGGACAAATAAGCTAAATAAACCCTTTCCTCCCCCAAGTTGCTTTGCGTTATGGTGTTTATCACAGCAAAGGAAAGCAAACTAGAACACATGCCTTACTATGGCAGATTGTGGATATCTAGGTGCTGTAGGTAAATTCAGAAATGATGCAATGACTTGTACAGGAAAGATAAGAAATTCTGCATGAGTCAGACCTACTTCCTTTGTATATATATTATAATTGTGCGGCTTGGTGTTCCTGTTGGATTCCTAACAGTGGGAGCAGGGACTGTCTCTGACTCTTTTGCCTGCTTTTAGAATCCTTTTCCAAAAGGGTTGACTTGTCCAGCCTTAATATGAGGTGATGTGCCTAGTTTTATTATACAAAAAAAGATAAATTGATTAAATTGTTGCATCAGAATATGTTTTTCAGAGACAATCAAAACTACAATGATCACCAGGCAGTGGTGGTGTATGCCTTTTATCCCAGCACTCAGGAGGCAGAGGCAGGCAGATCTCTGTGAGTCCAAGGCCAGCCTGGTCTACAGAGTAAGTTCCAGGACAGCCAAGGCTACACAGAGAAACCCTGTCTTGAAAAACAAAACAAAACAAGAACAACGAAAAAGACTACAATGACCAAAAAGGTCATGAAGAGGAACATTGCTTGTATTGAGGTAAATGCTGGTGTTAACCTAATTACAAAGCAGGTCACCTGCTTTTTGTAGCATGCATTTGTGGCTGATTGTCATGTATGAAATAATTTTGTCCTTTGCAGTCTGGCAGAAGACAAATTTACATGCGTTATAGGGTAGAGAAATTTTATGCTGGAAATGTGCATGTTCTTTTCCTGTCATTATTAATCTTGAACATAGGACTAAGCCTAGCATATTTTTAAGTGCCTAGTCCAAAAAGCATGTCACCTAAAAATACATTACTGTTGAATTGAAGCACATTCAATTGAAGTTAAAATGTTCTCTAACAATGGAGGTGGACAAGGTAATATCAGGCATCCTGTGGAGGAAATTGTATCCAGAAATACATGTGTTCATATTTTCTTTTTTCTTTTCTTTGGTGTGTGTGGGAATAGCACCAGCCTGGCACAAGCACTGAAGATGCTCTAGTTCTCAACCCTAGGCCCACACTTTTACTGATTATTATTTCTTTTTGAGAAAGTATCTCCCTCAGTTACCCAGGATGGTGTTGGACTGACTCTGTGCTCCGAGCGGGCTTTAAACTTACAGTTTGTGAACATTAGCAGCTGAGTTGATAAACATGCCTTACCAGATGCCGCTTATAGTTTCTAGGTAATGAGCACATGATGATCTCTGTGAGATTCTAACATAATATTGTTCCTAAGCACACAGTGATAAAGTGGTAATAGTGTTTGATCTTCAGTATTCAAACAGGCCACTTGATCTCTAATATCCAGATAGAGGAAGCATGTGTGGCTAGCCCAGTGTTCCCAAGTTTTAGCAACAGGTACTGTTACTGTCTTGACTAATGTACTCATATAAGGTGTTACCTCATTTAGTCACTTTAGACCTTCATAGTTTACATGTGTCTAATTAATTCATAAGGGAATCTGAGGATCCCTGAATATTTTTGTCATGAGTACTTTTTTATACTCATATATGAGTATTATTGCACATAAGCACAAAATTGTAGTAAGCACTTACTGAAAGACTGTAAGTATGATGTCCACCATGGAAGAGACGTCATCAGTGCTCCACTAAATTTTCTGTTTGTCCATCACTTTGATATTGACTGGGATTTTTATAGAGTTCCACATAGGAGTGTCAGAGTTCTCCTCTCCGCCTGTGTCTATGGCCTTCTGCAAGTATTAATGTGCAATAGATGGCTTCCAAAATGATACAATGACCTCTGGAGTTTTGATAAAGGCAGGTGGTGGGACACTTAATATGTAATGGGTATTCTGTGATGTATTTCCAGAGACAGGTCAAGACCTCAAGGTATCTCAAAGAGAGCTTCAAAAACACAGTTGTTCATATCTGGGTAAGTTCCAGGATAACCCAGACTCAGGGCACAGGGCATCTGATCTTCCTGTCCATAGGCTCTGCTGCTGCTGCTGCTGCTGCTGCTGCTGCTGCTGCTGCTGCTACTCTGATTTTCTTATATGCATCTGTTTCTTATAGGTGTTCAGGTAAGAAATCATAGAGTCCTTAGTAAATCTATTAAAGATGAGTTCATACGATATTATAATAAGGCCCAGAAATTAATGTGTAGTCTATAAAAATTGAAGGACTGATTGTGTGAAGGTTCACTTCTTTTACTTTTGATACGTCAGCTCAGTACTAAACACAGTATTTCTTTTGAGATGGCAGGCCAAGAAAGGATGGACACTCCCAAACTGCAGACAAAGTGGAAGTCATTGAAGTTGAAGTATCTGTTAATAGTGTGGCCAAAGGAATAGGCAGAATTTCTCAAAGAGAAAGCTGTGTCTTAGCACACCTATCAACCTGACTTTTGTTTTCACAGTCCTTTCAAGAGAGAGGAGTGACCCTGAACATATTGTTGGTGCAGGCTTGCTGATTAACTAAGTAATAAACTGGACCTAACACACTGCAAATCATATGATCATGGACATCCAATCAGTGAAGAGAAGATGCCTACCATTTACACTTTTTGGATATGTCTAATAATATTTGAGGCAGTGTACAGTTTTGAGGGTAAGCCTCAGTTATTTGTTGACTTCCTTTTCATCTGTGTATATATAACACGCATCGGGTATTCTTTTTCTCCTGCTTGTGCATACCTATTGAGTTAAAACATAATTATGTCACTGACAACCTGAGTAAACCTTCTATTCTATATCCTTGTTACTATAACTAATGTTAATGTCACATACATATGTAATGGCAGAAGTGTCCAATGCGATCTAGGTCATTTTCATTGTGTCCACCATGCTGATATGGACTGTGTAATATTGGGAAGTATCCTATATTACAAGATCTCTTCTTGTAAGTATACTCTTGTCACTGAACTTCTGTAATACTCTAAAGATGAAGAAATAATAGGGTGACCTTGAGATTAACATACACACATAAGATTTCAATGATGCATCTTTCCGAGGTACATCAAAACATCGCATTGAAATGGATAATATTAACAGTGAGACCAAAGAGTATTGTTGGTGTCCAGGTTAGTGATGTTCAGGATCTCAGTCATGGCATAGGACCTCTGATCTTCAAAGACACCAGTAAGTAATGATGGTGTCTCTCATCCTTCTTGTCACTGTGCTTTTGTTAACACTCATAAGGTAATGAATGATGGAATTATAAATCCTCAACAGTTCTCATTACTAAAAAATGTATACTTTTTATATGGTACAGAAAATGTATGTTAAAAGTCTGTGTGTGCTAAGGGTTTGGTTTTGTCCTGAGTTATTGTCATTGTCGAAGGGCCAGCACATTAATAACATTGGATGTATTGCAGGTGTACACTCAGGAAGGGGGTGCAGACTATTCTGATCATAGAACCTGTTAACTTTTAAAAAAAAAACGCATCCAGATAGAAGTGAAGTGTCTCCTAACGATGATAGTGGACAGTGGACTAAAGAGCAAGTTACATCCTCAAACACGTTTGGATGTTGTTGGTTTTTTTCACAGACTCCTTGCAAGAAAACATAGTTACCCTAAAAATATTACTGAGAAAACCTTGCTAATAAGCAGACACATGATAAAGTTGTCAAAGTGCAGTATAGATTGTCCCATGCTCCACACCCAGGTCACCAAAGAGAACATGAATAACAGTGTTCCTATATTTCTTTACAGCCTCCTGATGAGCTTTTGGCTAAGAAGTGAAATGACTGATGCTTAGTTCACTCATCAAAAGCCTTCATATTTTCAGATGTATATTTAACAAATGATTTGCAGACTGTCCTATGTCCCCTTGAAAATGGCACCTGTGCAGATAGTACATCTCTAGAATACAAAGCAACTACCTTTATTATATTCTTACTGACTGGCAACTTGTGATTAATGTTCATGGGTTTCAAGGACAAGCAGGGATCCTGATAATTTTCACACTATAGGTAACCAAGACATTCACCATATTTCTTCTTAAAGTGCTATGAATTCTTTTAGAATGTTTTATCCATGTAAGTCTGCAAATATAAAGGAGCTATAGATAAATACAAAATTGATGCAGTGACTTGGATATTTGCAGTTATCCAATGTACCAAATAGTTTTGCAAAGATACATTTTTCAGAGATTGGTAAGGATACCACAATGATTCAGAAAACATCATCAAGTAAAACATTGCTAGTATCATGGTCTAGTTGGCTGGAGGATGGGGTGTAGCAGTGTCTTGTGCTTGGGTAAAGTATTGATGATTTCCTTGACCCTTTTCTTAATCATGTGATTGTGGCAGTGTTGTATAGCATTTTCTCCAAAATGAAACATTCCATATGGAAGAAGAGGCTCGTGAAACTCAAGAGGTTAACAAATATCACATGTCTGAGAAAACTGCAACCTGCAAGACTCTTGAAGCACACCTCCTGCCCCAGCTTTCTAGAAGCAATAAAGAACTATTGGGGAAGGAGATTCTGACAAGCCTAGCTATAGAGAGATCTCTGGATCTGTCAAGCTCCTGTAAGGTGTACAGAGAGAGCTCCAGGACTTCAGCATTCATTAGTAGGCATCTGTGTTGAGCAGACTTTTCCATGATACAGCTGGTTTTGAGTCATCCCTTCCACCACAACTCATAGACCCATTAATAACCCCAATGTGAAATAATTGATCAACCATTTGGATTTGAGGCAATCATTATTTTGGTCTGTCACAGTTTCCCTTTCTGGGTGGGTAGAAGTATATGTAGTTTGTCTCCCCAGGAAAAGTCTGTCACACAATAGGTAGGTAATTAGGCACAAAAGTATTTGTTTTAAATAAATTCATGTTGTGTAGATGGTGAGAGTTTGTCCTCTGTCATTGTTTTGGACTTGATATAAGCCTTGCATATTTTGCAGGCAATCAAGGGAGTATATGAGCTCTCCCACCAATATGTGCACCTCAGATTCATCTTAGTATCCAAGTGGAGCTGAGAACTCCTTAACAGTGGTAGTCATCAAAGTAACGAACAGAACTCTTGGGTTAGCAAACTCTATCCTGAAAGACATTTATGCAAGTTTTATTTTTCCTCTTTTATGGCTAGAGGAAGAGTGGGGATTAAACCTAGGACCTTTTTCATTCTGGGTAAGTGCTCTAACATTGTGCATATCCTTGGCCCTCATGTTTTATTTGTTTTATTTTGAGAATGGGTCTCACTCTGTTGACATGCTGTCCTTGAACTTCTTCTGCAGTCCATGTAGATTGTGAAGTTATTGTCTGTCTAGCTCAGTCTACACATTAGCTGGGATTGTGTGTCTTCACCATCAGCCTGGCTCAAATTAACTTCCAAGTCTCATAAGGAGAACATAGTGATCACTGAAGTATTGGTGAGTGAACATTGTCTCTAATCAGGTAGGTGATGAAGTGTTCACACCACAGGGTATACCACCTGATCTTCAATGTCCAGGTAGATGAGAAGCATGTGCAGAACTTAGTGTTAGCATGTTTTGTCTGTAAGAATCCTGTTACCATCTCAGCTAGTGAACAGATAGAAGTTGGGGACACATGTAGTCCTTAAAGTCCTTAATATTCTCATAGATATTTCATAAATTCTTAGGGGAATCTGGTGTTCCCACATTTTGTTTTTCATGTAGTCCCTCCTCCCTAATTTTATGTGTAAGCATAAAATTTTATTTTACATTTGCTGACAATGTAAATTTACTGTTCATTGTGGTAGAGCCAAAAACAAGGGAAATACTGGCATGATTCTGAATCAGTGCCCAGACATCTAATTTTCATCTATAAAGGTGTGTTATCATGGGGCTCCTAAGTGGTTTTTTTTTTAATAGTCTTGTTTTTATAGGTGCTCAGGTCATAAATCATGGAATTCTTAGCACATTTGGGAAATATGAGATCATATTATTTATATGGCCAGAAAACTTAGGTTGAATCTCTTGTAGGGATGATTGCTTCTGGATTCATTGATATTGTTCTTGGACTGTCATTGCAGTAGTAAGATAGTTTATATTGATAACTCAGGTCAAGAAAAGACATAGGTCCTTGGATGACTACTCAGTCTAAATTCTTACAGGTATCTAGTAAAACAGGAGTTCCCCTGAACAGTGTTCCCTGGGCAAGGGAATGAACTGGAATCCTGGCAGGGGACTCTGTATCCTGACAAACATTTTTTTGAATGACTTTTGTTTTCACAATGCCTTCAAGAAATCCTTGTGACCTTGAACATGGTGTTGAGGGATCTTTGCTAATTCCTAGGTAAGAGATGAAGTGGACACATTACAGTTTATATCATACAGTCTTAGATATTCATAGCATGGAGGAGGACACCTTATGTGGTATCCACACATTTTTTTTGAGTATCTAGCAAGATAGTAGATAGCTTTGAGAAGAGGCTAAAGTCATCCATTAAGACCTGATTTTATGTTGTACGTGTTTATAGTGTACTTATATTTCTTTTTGATATATATATATATATGGTTAAAATATTAATGTGTACCTAACAAATACAGCCTCATATTGTGTCCCTGTTAGGAGGTGATGCTTACTTCAGTATAATGATAGATGTGAAAAGAATTTTGTAATTACCAGCATCCATAGTGATATTAAATACAGAATTCTTGCCAGAATCTGTTTTAAAAATAATATTTATTTGTTCTTTGAAAATTTCCTGCCCAACTCCCTCCAACTCCCTGGATCTCCTCCAACATACATCTCTCCCAGCTTGATGTCCATTTTCTAGATAACCCACTAAGTCTAATTAATGCTGCCCATATGTAAGTGGGTGTGGAGTTATCCACTGGGGCATGGGTAACCTATTGGTAGCCTTCCCACGAAGAAAAGTGACCCTCAGCAGCTATCAACTGCCAATAACTCTTCAATTAGAGATGGGGCCTTGGGCACCCTTCCCCGTCCCCCTCTATTCTGGATTTTTTTTTCCTGTTACTATTGCAGTACCTGGAACCATTTTTTTAAATTAGCGTCTCAATAATCATCTGGAAAGAAAATAAATTCTGAGTAGCATCATTAAAACAGCTCTGGGTACTAGAGAGATGGCTTGGCCATTAAGGACACTAATTGCTCTCCCAGAGGACCTGGGTTCAATTCCCAGCACCCATATGGTGGCTCACAAGTGTCTGTGACTCCAGTTCCAGGGGATCTATTGATGTCCTCTTCTGACCTCTATAGGCATCAGACACACACATGATACACAGACATGCATATGCATTTTCATGATATGTATTTCTCAGACAGGTCAAAGCTTCACAGAGAGACAAAGTTGTCATGTGGAATATTCTTGATCTCCAGGTTAGTCCTGCTGTGGGCTTCAATCATAGCACAGGGCATTTTATCTTCTTAGACACAAGTAAGTGATTAGTGTCCCTCATCCTTCTCATTACTGATGCTTAGGAAAGGAATTAGAGAGTTATTAGCAATTCTAATGATTATACGATGGACAACATTTTTTATTTTTAAAACTAAATTTTTAAAATTAAAATAAGATTATATAATTTCCCCCTTCTGTCTCCTCCATCCTTTGCTCCCTCTCAAATTCATGGCCTCTTTTTCTTTAGTTATTATTGTTACATATATATGCATAAATATATAAATACAACATTCAGAGTCCATTTAGTGTTACTTGTATGTATGGATGTTATATGTTGAAGTGTTTATTGTGTGCTGATTAGCTAGCATTACTGTGAAAGTGCCACTGTGGTAGTAAGCAGTAGCTGGTACTGCAATTGCCTAGTCAAAAAGAGTTCTCCCAATAATCCATTGTGTTAATTTCAAATTAAGTAAGTATCTAGATAAAGTTAATTGTCCCATAAGTATGATGATAGAAAGTGAATCAGCAAGTGTTCTAGTAGAGCAATCTTATTCTTCAAATACATTTTTCCTGGTTTTATTTTTCTTTACAGGTTTTCCACATAAGAGTATAGTTGATCTTGAATGTATTCTCTTTTTTGGTTTTTTGAGTTAGGGTCTCTCTGTGTAGCTTTGGAGCCTTTCCTGGAACTCACTCTGTAGCCCAGGCTGGCCTCGAACTCACAGAGATCTGCCTCCCGAGTGCTGGGATTAAAGGCATGCACCACCACCACCTGGCTTGAATGTATTCTTAACATCACTATATTAATAAGGAAGTAGAAGGAAATGTGTAAAAGGCCCAGTACAGATGGTCTCCTCTCCTACATCCAGGGCATTGAGGAGGTTATGCTTAAACCTGTTTTGCTGTTTGTTTGCAGCTTCTCCTAAAGTCTTACCTAATTATAAATGTAAAATATGAAAGCTTATGGATTCTAGGAGTGCCAATAACTGAATAATTTCTTATCTGAGTATGGGCAAGAAGTCACAGGAACAAGTATGAAGAACATTGCCATCAGGAACTCTATCCATTCCTTGGTTGAGGGGCATCTAGGTTGTGATGTGAGATGATGCTCCGTTCACTCTTCAGAGACTTCGTATTGTTGGATGTGGTTTTTTTTTTTAAATAAATTTACTTATTTATTTTACATCCTGGCCACAGTCTCCCCCCCACCTCTTCTCCTCCCAGTCCCTTCCCCCACTCCAACCCCCTCTGTTCCCACTCCATAATCCACTCCTCCATTTCTGTTTAGGAAAGGTCAGGTCTCCCATGAGTATCAACAAAACATGACCTATCAAGTTGCAGTAAGACTAAGCACCTCCCTGTAGCTGGAGTTTTCTCCAGTCCTGCCCAGCACCACAGACCCCAAAACCACTTATAAAATAATCACTCAGAAGATTATATTAATTAAACTGCTGGGCCATTAGCTCAGGCCTACCATTGACTAGCTCTTACACTTAACTCAGCCCATTTCTGTTAATCTATATGTCACCATGTGTTCCGTGCCTTTACCTGTTGCCTTTACATGTTGCTCCCTGGACGGCAGGCTGGTGTTTCTCTCAGACTTCCACCTCCCAGCCTCTCCTCTCTGTTTGTCCCACCATCCTATACTTCCTGCCTGGCTACTCGCCAATCAGCATTTTATCTATTCACAACATACAGGACATCCCACAGCACCTCCCTATGCATCAAGCCTGGGCAAAGTGACCCAGTATGAGAATTAGGGTCCCAAGAGCCAGTAAAAGAGTCAAAGACAGCCCCTGTTCCCACTGTTAGGCACCCCAGAAGAGGACCAAGTTACACAACTGTAACATATGCAGAGTGCCTAGGTCAGTCCCATGCAGGCTCCCTGGTTGTTGGTTCAAACACTGTGAGCCCCTGTGAGCCCATATTGGTTGATTCTGTGAGTTTTTCTTGTGGTGTCCTTGACCCCTCTGGCTCCTACAATCCTTTCTCCCTCTCTTCTACAGGATTCCCCAAACTCCACCTAATGTTTGGCTGTGGGTCTGCATCTGTTTCTGTCAGTTTATAGATGACACCTCTCTGATGACAATTGGACTAGGCACCAATCTGGTCACAGGAGATGGCCAGTTCAGGAACATATCTGCTATCACTAAGAGTCTAAGCTGCGGTCCTCCTATTGGCAGAAGTATTTAGGCAACTCTACATAGTTAAAAGGGAGGTTTATTTTGTGGGGTAACTTACAAGTAAAAGGATAGGTTACAGGGTCCGGGAAAGGTGTAGTGCGGTCCAGCAGTGTTCTCTGGAGAACTCTGCTTGGTCTACCTCCAGCGTCCAGGATCCAGGAACTAAGAGAGCTGGCACATCCGGATCTCAGGTCTTAAGCGCTCCTGTCTTGGCCCAGCCTCACCTCATAGGCTTGACAGTTACGGGAAGCCTCAATAGGGGTAGTACTTCCAGGACAAAGCTGGAACAGCTACCCACTACAGTCCTCTCCATAGAATAATGGGAGATTTCCCTGCACCAGGCTTCTACCAGACCCCCCCTCAGCATTCTCCCCTTCCATGCCCACCCCCAACCTGATTGCTCATGTTCCCATCCCCACCTGCCCTCAGTCCACTCATGAAATCTCTTATATTTCCCCTTCCCAGGGCTATCTGTGTGTCCCCCCTCCCCAAAACCCTCATTGTTACCTAGTCTCTCTGGGTCTGTGGATTGTAGCATAGACATCCTTTATTTTATAGCTAATATCCACTTATGAGTGAGTGCATACCATGTCTGTCTTTCTCCATCTAGGTTACCTTACTCAGTATGATTTTTTTATAGTTCCATCTCAAAGAATGCTTAATTATACCACAAGGGCACTTGCTCAACTATGTTTATAGCAGCTTTATTTGTGATAGACAGAACCTGGAAACAACCTAGATGCCCCTCAACTAAGGAATGGATAGAGTTACTGATGGCAATGTTCTTCATACTTGTTCCTGTGACTTCTTGCCCATACTCAGATAAGAAATTATTTAGTTATTGGCACTCCTAGAATCTATAAGCTTTCATATTTTACATTTACAGGAAGCTTTATGTTGAGTTCTGCAAAGGTTGAGACATTGAAGGTCTTCAGTCATCTATCATTGAATTACCCAAAACAGTTCTGTCCAGGAAAGCTTTGCATGTGCCCAGTCAGGAGAATGAGTTTTTCTGACAATGGTGTTGACCTTGAGTTACTACAAGGATCAAGATGGAGTTGAGGTGTCCTGTGGTCGTAGAAAGCTGCCATGGTCTTTTGATGATGTCCTGGTATAAAGACTTAAAATCAATATATTTCCCATAAAATCTTTGTCAAAGTCCTGTGATAAATCCAGGATGAACATCATATTTCTCTTAAAAGTGCTGGATACTACTGCTCTGCAGGTAAATGCTAATGGAGGCCTAAGTAAATCACAGACCATTAAATCTGTGGGGTGATGAATGAAAGTGATCCTTATATCAGTTACCATGATTTTTTGCAGGTATTTAGGAAGGAAATTGAGTCCTTATATTACTGCTCTTCTTTCTTTCAATGTAAAGAAAGTATTTATGTGATTCTGTGAGCATTATGTGTTGCACATATGATTTATAATGCTCAAATGTTCTCAGCCAAAGTAGTAACTATGTTTCAGTGTCCATTTCTGAAATACTAGCTTCTCTTCCGGTGGCATTGGCCTTGCAGTCTTAGAAGAATACCAATAGAATTGATGTACAACACAATGTTGATGATCTCAAAATTATGCACAGATTTCTCAAAGGAAAATACAGTGTCTCTTTATACACATACCATATGTTTTTCTAGTTCCTTTCAAAATGTGATGAGTACCCAGGGTACTTAGCTGGTTCCATAGCAGATATTGAGGTAAATGCTGATTTAGGTCTAAATCACAGAACAAGACATCTGATTTTCCTTTATAGAAGAAAATGATGATGATGTTACCCATACAATTACCAGGATTTTGTTGTTGGAGTTCAGGGAAGAAATGATTCTGTTCTTACCAATTCTAGTAACTGTAAAATTACTCTTTTACTGTATACAAAAAAAAATGGTGTCTCACCTAGAAGTGTTCATGGACTGATTTTATTGTCATCAGTTGTAATTGTTATTGAACAATTGTTATTCAAACAATATTAAGTGTAAGATATTTTACAGGCACCCAGCCCCTCCTCCAAAAAGATGGACCATCTTGGCAATACTCTTAACTCTTCATCAATTCAAGTATCCAGATAGAGTTAAAATATACATAATATTGGCCATACAACAGTGAATAGGAGGTAGTATGGCAATGAATTGTGTGTGTCATGTACATTTTTACATATTTGTTTTTTAGACTCTAATCCAGAGAAATGTTGAAAGCACCTTTATAGTAACCAAGTGAGTGATAGCATCATACAGACCTTCTGATCTCCACCATCCAGACGGGTAGTAGGCCTGTGCCCAGCCTCATGTCGCCATGTGATTTTATGGGTATCCTGTTTGAGCCTAGACCAATGTGAAAGTATGAGATGATGTCACATTCTGCCGTTAGATACCTTATTCTTTTCAGATATACATTTCATGAGTATTTTGTACCACCTGCATTTTCTCACTTTTGGCATGCATGGCACTAAAAAATGAAAGTCTCCCCAATATGACTAATAAGTTTTAGTTTTTATTATATCCTTCCTGAAAGTAGTATGTGTTTAATATTTGTAGTGACAAATATATATTTTCATACTGTCCATCACTGCAATATTCCCCCTGGAACTTTCGCAGATGTGCTTAAAATAAATGAGGATCTTCTCAGAATCCTTTGTCTGTGGAGATCTACAAGTATCTAGAAGATACAAGTTGATCCCCTAATGATACAGTGACACAGGGAACATGTCAACATGCATGTAGAATGAGAGATGTATTAATAGGTTTTCCTCAGTGTATGTTTTTCAGAGACAAGTCCAAATACCATGATGAAGCATAAAGATTGACAAATGGAAATTGCTGGAATCCATAAAGTGCTGGTTGTGTGCTAAAATTATTTCCTACCTATATATCTGCCAGAAAAGCACTGTTACAAAAAGCACTAGGGAGACTATCACCAACTATGTATATGGAAGTTAGATACCCTGTCCTTATTTTTTGTTTTTGTTTTTTTTTTTTTGGTTTGTTTGTTTGTTTTTCGAGACAGGGTTTCTCTGTGTAGTTTTGCGCCTTTCCTGGAACTCATTTGGTAGCCCAGGCTGGCCTTGAACTCACAGAGATCTGCCTGGCTCTGCCTCCTGAGTGCTGGGATTAAAGGCATGCACCACCACCGCCCGGCATACCCTGTCCTTTGAAATAGGCCACGAATACTTTCCTCAGTATCTACAATTGCCATGCCCCGCCCCCCCAAGTCCTTTTCAGGTCACAGTGACTTATCAGTCTGCCTCTAAAACACACATTCTGACAATATGTTGGTACTCATCTCATTCTACTTTTCACTATTTCCAGTGTTCCTCACCATTGTGACAAGACAAAGATCCATCTATGCTACTGAAATGTTTACAGCTATACATGGAAGGAGATTGTTATTTTCTTCTGCAGATATGTGTTAAAATTATATAATGGACATCATGGTCACTAACAATATGAGAATTAAGTGTATTCTTCCTGATGACTCTAACATCATGATATTAAGTGCTAATTATTTAAAAACACAATACAATCTGTGACCTCTACTAATATTAGAGAGATAATGCTTTAGCTGATTCCA
>CABHPP010113093.1:8771-21646 GCA_902168425.1 Peromyscus attwateri
AGAGAGAGAGAGAGAGAGAGAGAGAGAGAGAGAGAGAGAGAGAGAGAATGAGACAGGGGTGACTTACTGCATCATAGAGAGCTCTCAGGAAGTTGATCTCATCTGTCAGACTGTTTGTCTTGGCTTGCATTTCAATCTTATTCGTGGAGGGAGCATCTACATCCTGAGGAAAGAGTCAACAACATGGAATCTGGTTAACTCTCTTGCCCAGCCTATTTTCCTCCATCTCCCTGGCAATCATTCTCTGAAATGGACCAGACATGCAAATCATATCTCTCCATCAGCAGAGAAACCATCCCTGTAACATAGGCAGCTCACCTTCTTCAGGGTCACAAATTCATTCTCTGCTGCTGTGCGCTTGTTGATTTCATCTTCATATCTACAAGAGGGAGGGTTCCACACATTGTAGCCAGTGGGTAGATGGAATCACAGGGAGCCCTTGACCCTAACCCAACTTCTATATATGCAATATATCGAAATCATACTAAAGATACACTTTTTGTTATTGAATATTATCTCCCCCCTCCCCCGGGCCTCCTACAACCCTCCAGGGTTTTATTCTCTTGCTCTTCGGCAATAAATTGTCATTTCATCGTTATGACTGAGCTTTCTTAATTCTTGGAGTCCGGGTCTAGATTTGGGCCTCCATTATCATGAACTTTGGAAACCTGAGTTCTTCTTTTGTTAACTCACTTGTTCTTGTAGTCCTCCACTGTATCCTGCATGCTCCTCAGCTCTGAGTCCAGGCGGCCTCTCTCCCCAGTGATGCTGTCCAGCTGCCTCCTGAGGTTGCTGATGTACTGTTCAAACAATGACTCCAGGTTCTGCCTCACAGTCTTGGTGCCCTGCTCCTGCAACAGGGTCCACTTGGTGTCCAGGACCTTGTTCTGTTGCTCTAGGAACTGCACCTGGAGGGGTCGAGTGTGAGAAGAATTTGAGTTTCATTCTTCAGTGACCCCTTCACTAGTGTGACTCTCCTCTCAGGCTGTCTGCCTAGACCCCTTCAGTGTAGTACCTGACTCTGGGTCTACAGGGACAACCAGAGTGAAGCTCCCAACATCATCCCTGTAAGGAAGGCAGAATTCTCAGGCAGGGCACAGGCAGCCTAGCAGTGGCTCCCTAGAGTATGGTTCAGTAAGTGTGACTGGGATGGCTCCCAAACTGGACTATAGAGACTTCTGCCTCAGTAAAATCCTCCTTTGTGAGCCTTCAGCTCATATTAGTCCACTGGAATCAGACATCCTTGTGGGGCAACCTCTTGAGGAGAGGAACTCTGACCCTGATTGCCAGCTTCCAGTCTAACTAAAGAGGAGCACCAAGCCAGGACAGAGTCAACTAGAAACAATGGCCGTGTTTGAGAAAAGCCTCAAGTATCTTCCCTCTGAGACCTCTCCCTTTGGCACTCACTGGAGTCTACTCCTGTGTAGACTGCTCTAGAAAGAACCACATCTCACCTTGTTGATGAAGGAGGCAAACTTGTCATTGAGGGTCTTGATCTGTTCACGCTCCTCGGTCCTCATCCTCTGAATGGTGGGGTCAATTTGCAGGTTCAGAGGGGTGAGGAGGCTCTGGTTGATGGTGACCTCTTGAATGTCTTCAGGGGGCCACACAGGCAATCCAGAGCTCCCACAGCCACCACCAAAGCCAGCTCCACCATCAAATCCAACGCCAGTGCCGACTCCTCCTCCTAAGCCAAAGCCTCCTCTAACTTGGCTGCCATAGCCTCCCCCATAGCCATAGGTGCCTCCTCCAGTGGAGAGCCTCTTGGAGCTCCCCACACCATAGAGGCTCCTGCTGCCAAAGCCAGCTCCCCCACACATGGCCCCAGAGCCACCGCTGCCTCGGGAGCGGCACACAGACATACTGCTGAAGCCAGAGCGGTTGAGCCCAGGGACTCTGGCTGAGCTGGCACTGAAGCCTCGGTGGTTGGTTTTACTCCTGATGGTGGTTTTGGTAGACATGGTTCCTGGAGATGAGAAGTCTGTGAAGTGGAGAGACTGCAGGGCACAGCTGAGCAGATGAGCTTGATAGGCTCTGGGCAGCTGCTTATATATAGTATAGATGGGCTGGGCTAGGTCCTGAAGGTGAGCTTGCAGAGTGGGAAGGGCAGGGATTTACACACAGTGAGCTTATACCTAGATTAACCAAAAATGTTATTTAATTTTGAGGTTGTGGTTTTGACTTCCTTTAGCCAGGGAAAATGCTTCTGCCTCTCATTTTAACTTGATCTGGGTATTCATTGAATCAGGTGTTCATTCACTGTATCTCAGTTAGTCACCGACTCAAAGATTCTGCAGGTCCTGCTGAATGTGCTGAGATCACTCTGCTCCCTGCCTGCCCCTCTCTCCCACAGACATCCTGGAGACCAATTGTCCTCTTATGCCAACAGAGAGGCTGTCACTGACCTTCAGCGATTAGGAATGTGAACTGTGACCTGTTTTCCTTTAGATCCCATTTCAAACAGATAGAAAAGTCAACCACATGTTGTCCCACATCCATGTCACCAGTTTACACGAAACAGCTCATAGTCAGCCTTATTTATTCATGTTTCCAATCAGTTAGCTCACCAACCCTATACTATTTGAAAGCAGATATCAAAAAATATGATTTCTTCAGTAATTAATTCAATAATATATCTAAAGATAGTCTGTTTTGGACGTATGTAGAAAATGAAAATAAATATTAAGTATATATATTTACATTAAAATGATTCAAGGGCCTGCAGAGATGGCTCACTGGTGAATAACACTTGTTGCTCTTGCAGAGGACCTGACTCTAGTTTCCAGCATCCACATGGTGGGTCACAACCATCTATAACTTCAGTTCCAGGGAATCCCATGTCCTCTTCTGACCTCTGAGGGCACCAGATACACACGTACACAATCTTAAATTCACGAAAATGAATGTAACTTAAAAAAAAATGTGTATTGGCGTGTTGCCTGAATGAATGTCTGTGAACCACTTGTGTGCCTGGATTTCCTGAAGACCAGAAGAGTGAGTCAGATCCCCTAGAAGTAGAGTTACCAGAAGGTTGTGAGCTGTGGGCCACTTGAACCCACTTGAACAAGAGCAGACAGTGCTCTTCCCTGCTGAGCCATCTCTCCAGCCCCTCTCCTAGTTTGTTTAATCTCCTTCTTAGTGTTTCAGCTGCTTCTTTCTCCTTAATTGCTCCTGGTGAAAGCTTAACAGTTCACCCTGTCTTCCAGTCTTATGTAAACTGATTTTATTTAAATCATGAATCTCAATGAGATGTAGTCAAGCCTTTCAGGGGTGGGGATGCCTCCAGCAGCTCTTGTATTTTTCAGGACTTTTTTTTTTTTTTTTTTTAACTATCCTGGGTTTTTCCTGTTTCCACACGAAGCTGAAAGTTTTCCTGTCAAAATCCATGAAGATTTGTGTTGGAATATTGATGGGGTTGCATTGAATCTATAGATTGCTTTTGGTAAGATAGCCATTTTTACTTTATTAATTCTACCAATCCATGAGCTTGGGAGATCTTCCAATCTTCCTGATAATCTTCTTCAACATCTGAAACTTCTTATCATACAAGTCTTTCACTTGCTGGGTTAGAGTTTTATGTATTTTATGTTATTTGAGGCTATTTTGAAATGTGTTGCTTCCCTTATTTCTTTCTCAGTCAGTTGTCATTTGTATGTAGTAAGGACACTGATTTGTGAGTTCTTCTTGTATTCAATTACTTGCTGAGAGTGTTTATCAGCTGTAGGAGTTTCCAGGTGGACTTTTAGGGTCACTCGTATATACTGTCATATCATCTGCAAATGGAGAGACTTTAACTTCTTCCTCTCCAATTTGTATCTTCTTGATCTCCTTCCGTTGTCTACTTGCTCTAGCTAAGACTTCAAGTACTGCATTGAATAGATCTGGAGAGAGTGCATAACCCTGTCTTGTTTCTGATTTTAGTGGAAATGCTTTGATTTTCTCTCCATTTAAGTTGATGTTAGCTGTGAGCTTGGTAAATTGCCTTTATTATGTTAAACTACTCAGTTAAACCAACATATATATGCTCCCTGTATTCATAATGCCTCCAGGACTTTTATTTTGAAGGGCTGGTAGATTTTGTCAAAGGTCTTTTCCTCAACTAATGGTGTGATCATGTGATTTGTGTCTCTTGGTTTCTTTATATGGTAGATTTCATTTATTCATTTACTGGTTTTGAACTAGCTCTGCATGTCTGGAATAAAGCCTACTTGATCATGATGGATGATCTTTTTGATGTGTGTAACTGAAAGTTTTTCTGTGTCCCTGCCTGCTGGAGGGCTGGACAAATCTCTCCCACTGGCATCCCCCAAGTAAATCACAGAGGCTTATAATAATTAAAACTGTATGGCCATGGCAGCCCTCTTGCTATCTAGTTCTTTTTGGGGGGGGGTTTGTTTTTCCACAAAGTGTTTCTCTGTGTAGCTTTGCACCTATCTTGAAACTCACTCTGTAGCCCAGGCCGGCCTCAAACTCATAGAGATCCACCTGCCTCTGCCTCCCAAGTATGGGATTAAAGGAGTGCACCACCACCGCCCACACTATCTAGTTCTTATACCTTAAATTAACCCATTTCTGTTCATCTATAAGTTGCCACATGGCTGTGGCTTACGGGTCTGCCGGCATGTTGTTCCTTTGGTGGTGGCTGGTTTCTGCCCCTTCCCAGAATTCTCCTTGTCTGTTTTTCCTACCTATACTTCCTGCCTGGCTACTGGCCAATCAGCTTTTCATTTATCAACCAATCAGAGTAATACATTCACAGCATACAGAACATCCCACAGAAGATGTGCTTTTCAATTCGATTTGCAAGTACTTTATGACAATTTTTATGTTCCCAAGGAAAATTAGTCTGTAATTTTCTTTTTTTCGGGTGGCGGTTCTGTGGTTTGGGTATCAGGGTAACTGTGGCCTCATAAATGGATTAGACAATATTTTTCTGTTTCTATATTGTGGAATAATTTGAGGAGTATGGCATTAACTCTTTGTTGAAAGTCTGGTAGAATTCTTCTCCAAAAAACAATCAAGCCCTGGGCTTTGTTTGGGTTGGTAGACTTTTAATGACTGCTTCTATTTTACTGGGTTTATAGGTCTGTTTGAATGGCTTATGAGATCTTAATTAAACTTTGGTAAGTGGTATGTCTTGAAAAAATTATCAGTTTCTTAGATTTTCCAAATTGGTGGAGTACAGCTTTTTAAAATAAATCTTTAGATGCTCTGGATTTCCTCGCTGTCTATTGTCCACCTTTTCAAGGATAATTTGGTTAGTTTGGATATTCACGCTCTGCCTTCTAATTTGGATATGAGTTTGTCAATTGTATTCATTTTCTCAAAGAACCAACTCTTTATGTCAATGATTCTTTGCATTGTTTGTTTGTACAGTGTTGATTTCAGCCCTCAATTTAATCATTTCCTGTCATTTGATGTGTGATTTCTTCTGTCTGTCCTAGGGCTTTCTGATGTGCTGTTAAGATGTCTCTAAATTCTTTATGTAGGCACTTAGTGCTATGAACTTGCCTCTTAGAACTGCCTTCATTGTGTCCCATAAGTTTAGGTATGTTGTGTATTTAGTTTTATTCAATGCTAGAAATCTTTAATTTCTTTCTTAATCCATTTTAAATTCAGTAGTGAATATTTGAGTGTCCAATGAGTTTCAAAGCTTTCTATTGTTTCTGTTGTTGTGGGTATCCAGCTTTAGCCCATTGTGGCCACATAGGATGCGGGGGTTTATTTCAGTTTTCTTGAATCTGTTGAGACTTGCTTTGTGTGCCTGAGTATATGGTCAGTTTTGGAGAAAGTTCTATGAGGTACTGAGAAACAGGTATTTTTTGTGTATTTGGGTGATTGTTCTGTAAATATATTGGGTCCATTTGGTTTATAATGTCTGCTAGCTCCAGCATTTCTCTATTTATTTTTGTCTGTCTTTTGGTCAGAGTCAAGTAATGAAGTCTCCCACTATCAATGTGTGAGGGTCGCACATTTTGATTTCAGCTGTAGTATTGTTCCTTTTTACAAACTTGGGTGCCTTGTGTTTGGTACACAGATATTAGGAAATGCTATGTCCTTGTCAGAAGCTATTTCCATAAGAATTAAAGTTTTGGAAAAGAGGAAAGAAAAGGAGGGAGATGAGTATCCACCATTCTTTAGCAAGCGTCTTGATCTTGGTTCAAGATCAACAGGCAGATAATCCACTGGGGCTAATGTTGGAATGAGCACACAAGGTGCTGTGATGGTCGTCCTTGCCCCCCAGGGACCTCTACCTCAGCCAGGTGCTCGTGTGGAATGCTTGGCTATTTATCAAGAGATATGAGAATCTGGGCAGGGCAGTGGTGGCTCATGCCCTTAATCCCAGCACTTGGGAGGCAGAGGCAGGTGGATCTCTGTGAGTTTGAGGTCAGCCTGGTCTACAAGTTAGTGCCAGGACAGTTACACAGAGAAACCATGTCTTGAAAAAAAAAAAAAACAAGAACAAAAAAAACAAACAAACAGTAACAAAAAACAAAAAAAAGAAAGAGAATTTGGAATGTTTCCAGATGGAGTCATAGATGTTCTTATCAGGCCACCAGGAAACATTAATCCTCAGACTGAGGAATTAGGATATTTTACCATTCTTCTTTAAGGGTCTTGACAACTCCATCTTGTCCAGATACGCAGAACTATACCAAATGTTTGCAGGTGCTGCAATGTTCTAACTTGAATTAACCCTAGTCACCTACAGTATTTTAGAGGCTCTTCCAAATGGAAACAAAAGGCTCAGACTGTCACTTTGCTCTTGTCAGTAGCTAGCCATGTGCTCAGAGGTGAGTCACGGGCACCTCTCTGCCCACCAAGGAGGTTGGTTCACCAAGGGAGGGACCAGGTGCTACACACCACTGAAGCTGTGCAAACATCCCCTCACTCAGAATCTGACTGGTTACATTTTCTGGTTATGACTCAGGCTTCATACAGGGTCCTGAGGGTGAGCTCATCAGATGGTCTTGTCCTCTAGGTAGGCATCCCTTTAATGCTTTTTAAAAGTGGAAATTAACATGCACATGGTCTAGAATTCTCCTTTTTAAATGGTACAAAGAGTTACTAAATGACAAACTTACATCTAATCACAGGATGTTTCTATTATTTTCAAAAGAAGCCTTGAACATGTTAGAAGTTTCTCCTAAATACCCCCCGCCTCCCACCCTTGTACACTACTCATTTTCCATCCTGTCTGTGAACTGCCCTAACCTGGACATTCACACCAGTGGAATAAAATGCGATACTTGGGGAAAGAAGAGTTGCAGTTTCCTCTTGGATTTTTCCTTTGATGAGTCTGTATTGCCTGCCCTTCTTTATCTCTTCTGATCAAGTTTGACTTGAAGTTTATTTTGCAACATATTAAAATGGCTACGAGTCTCCAGCTGTAACAGAACTCAAGTGAGTACCCAAGGATAACGTGATAGAGCTTTTAGGGTTGTGAAGATGACTTAGCAGGTAATGATGGCCTGAGTTTGACCCCTAGGACCCATATGATAGAAGAAGAGAACAGAGTCCCCTAAGTCATCCAATGACTTATTTTAAAATTACTTAAATCTCCAACATTGAGTTTTCATCATTCTGCTCTTGAAAACAAAAACTCACTACAGACTCACACTTACAGGCTAATAGATTGTAGATAGTCAGACATATTGTAGAAAGCCAGATGATGATAAGATAAGCCGAATTAGTATAAAATGTTCACTCTTTATTTAAAGTCACTGTATTCATAGCATATCTGAAAATGTTTAAATCAGTATTTTAGCTAGTATATATGTGGTGGTACTGTATTGCCCAAAATATTGTGTACACTAATAAACTTATCTGGGGTCAGAGAACAGGACAGCCACAATATTAAACAGGTTAGGCAGTGGTAGCACCACGCCTTTAATCCTAGCATTCCAGAGGCAGAAATCCATGTGTTCAAGGATACACCCAAGCATGGTGACTCCACGCCTTTAATCCCAGAAAGCACGCCTTTAATCCCAGGGAGTGGTGGTAGAAAGCAGAAAGGTATATAAGGCGTGAGGACCAGAAACTAGAGGCATTTGCCCAGGAGAGGCATTTGCCCTGGAGAGGCATTTGCCCTGGAGAGGCATTTGGCCTGGAGAAGCATTTGGCCTGGTTAAGCATTCAGGCTTCTAGCAGCAGTTCAGCTGAGACCCATTCTGGATGAGGACTCAGAGGCCTCCAGTCTGAAGAAACAAGACCAGCTGAGGATCCGGCAAGGTGAGATTAGCAGTGGCTTGTTCTGTCTCTCTGACCTTCCAGTGTTCACCCCCCCCCCAAAAAAAAATGGCTACATCAGCTTGTTTCTTGTGTCCATTTGTTTGGAATATCTTTTTCTGTCTCTGGACCCTGAGGCGATGTCTGTTCTTGATATGAGTGTGTTTCTTGGATGCAGCAGGATGAAGCCTGTTTTCACATCCATTCTGTGTCTTTATTGGGGAATTGATGTTGAGAGTTATATGTGAGCAGTGATTTTTTTTTGTTTCATGTTATTTGGCTGTGTATGTTATTTGGTGTGTGTGTGCGTGTGTGCGTGTGTGTGTGTGTGTGTGTGTGTGTGCTTGTGTGTATATACCCTCTTTGGATTTGCTGGCGTGTGATTATTTATTCCTTGTGTTTTCTTGCATGTAGTTAACTATTGTGGGTTGTCTTTCTGTATGCTGTGAATATGTGTTGCTACCATTGGTTAATAGAGAAACTCAGATGGCCTATGGCAAGGCAGAATACAGAAAGGCAGGAAATAGGAGGAAGATACAGGCAGAAGAAAGGTGGGGTCAGAAGGGTCACTGCTACCTGCCTGGAGGAGCAAGATGTAATAGGATACAGGTAAAGCCACGAGACATGTGACAATATATAAATTATTAGAATTGGGTTAATTTACGATAAAAGAGCTAGCTAGCAAGAAGCCTGAGCCATAGACCAAACAGTCTTAGTATTAAGCCTCTGAGTGACTGTTTTATAAGCTGCTGCAGGCCAGGCAGGACCTAGAAAAATTCCAGCTACAGTTAACCTCTTGAGGTTGGAGTTTGCCTTTCAGTGCCCTCTGTAGGGCTGGGCTTATAGATAGATATTGATTAAGTTTGGTTTTATCGTAATGTGCTTATTTTTCCATCTGTCGTGACTGGAAGTTTTAATGGGTCTAATAGTGCTAGCTGGCATCTGTTATCTCTTAGAGTTGTAGAACATCTGTCCAGGCCCTTCTGGCTTTTAGAGTCTCCATTGAGAAGTCAGATGCTATTCTCATAGGTCTATCTTCATATGTTATCTGGTCTTTTCTCCTTGCAGCATTTGTATTCTTTTTTGTTCTTTATGTTTAGTGTGTTGATTATTATATGCTGAGAGGAATTTCTTTACTAATCCATTCTACTTCGTGTTCTGTATACTTCTTGTAGAAGGCATCTCCTTTGGTTTACAGAAATTTTCTTCTATGATTTGTTGAAATGTTTTCTGTGCCTTTGATCTGGGTATCTTTTCCTCCCTTTCATCCTATTACTCATATATTTGGTCTTTTTTATTGTGCCCCAGATTTCTTGAATGTTTTCTGCCAGGATATTTTAAAATTTAACACTTTCTTTCATCCAGATATCTGTTTCTTCAATGCCTGAAGTTCTCTCTTCCATATTTTGTATTCTGCTGGTGAGGCTTGTCTCTGAGGTTACTGTCTGATTTCCATAATTTTTCACTTCGAGACTTCCCTCAGTTTGGTTTTCTCTCTTGATTCTATTCCATCTTTCAGGTCTTGAACTGTTTTCTTCATTTCCTTCCCCTGTTTGTGTATTCCTAGGTTTTTAAAGGGATCAGTTCATTTCCTCTCTGGGATCTCTGTCATATCCATAAAGGCTGTTTTTAGGCCTTTGTTCCGTACTTCCGCTATGTTCCCATTCCCAGGGTCTACTGTGGTTGGATACCTGGCTCTAGTGGAGACAGATTGTCATGGCTTCTGTTGATTGGGTTTTTTGTGCTGGCATCTAGGCATCTTGGTTTATGATGATTGTAATTCAAGGTGCCAATATCTGGTCTTGCCTTTGTTGGGTAGTTGTATTGTTCCTTGGTTTCTGTTGCCCTCTCTGGTTCTTAGGAGAGTGTGGTGGCTGTGTGTTATCTCTTAGGCAGTTCTCGGGATCCTGCTGGGTGTGACTAGAGAGGCTGCCAGGAACTGGGAACTGACACTTAGAAATGGGGCTGGCCTGAAGGGAGTAGAGTGTCCACAGGAGACAGAAAATAAAGCAGAGTATTCTATTATGATCTGCTCAGTCCCTTGGGGATGGGGGCAGAGTGAGGAAAGGCCCCAGCAGGTCATCTGCCACAGAGGGAGTGGTGAGACCAAGGGAGTAGATTTTGAGGAGAGGAGGGAGAGTGAAGATCTGTGGTTACCCTACCAGCTTCCCTGCCCAGAGTGCAAAGTACTCTTAGAGTTTGATCATTAGAAGCAAAAAACTCAATTATAAACCAGCCAAAGTCTTCAAAAGACGCTGCACTGAGTTATCCTTACAGGTGACAAATAAACGATACTCAAGTTGTCATCAGAGAAACGCTAATTCAAATAACAAGATGTCACCGTATACCTAGCACCGTGGTCAGGCCCAGACTGTGACACCTCAGGCTGTGAAACAGGTGACACCCAGTCACTTCTGTAGGGGATGAAATAGGGTCAGCCACTGTCAAGGCAGGATTGCAATTTCTTAACACAACCAAGTATGCTCTACCCAGATAATCCAACAATTATACCCCTTGACATTTACCCAAGTGAGTTGAAATTATGCCAGAAAAATAAAAATCATGCATGTGGATGTTTATAATGGCTTTATTTATAATTGCTAAAATGTGGAAGACACCAAGAACATCCTTCTGGCAGTGGAATATCATTCACCATTTAAAAAAATTAGTTAGATCCAGACGTGGCAGCTCACAGTTTTAATCCTAACACTTAGTAGGCAGAGGCCGGTGGCTTTCTGTGAATGAGTCCAGCTTGATCTACATAGGGAGTTCCTGGCCAACCAAAATGATATAGTGAAAACGTATCTCAAAAGACTTATCTGTCAATCCATTCAAAGGCAAAGAGAAAAATTGAATGTACCGTCTGCTAACATTAAACGACATATTCTGCGTGATTCCAGCCACCAGACACAACTGACAGCAACACCAAACACACTGAGTGGGAGTCAGGATCTGGCAGAGGCAGGGAGGTATAGATGGAACTCGTCTAGAACGTATAATACAGAAGCACTAGAGTGCAGCTGTTCTCTGTAATATTGTAGGGTAGACCCGTGCTATTATGCATGTTCCCAATCCATTAGAAGATACAAAGCCACAAGTGGATTCTAATGCAGACTGTGGACTTTGGGTGTTGGCGACATGTCAACATTGTGATCCACCAGTGGTAACAAGTGTACCACTGTGTGTGGGTGGTTTTATTAGTTGGTGTGGTTGTGTCCTTGTGGGAGCAAAGGCTATACTATGAGTCTTCACATTTAGATAATTTTGCCATGAACCTAAAACTGCTCTAAAACTCAAGGCAAAAGTGGTCCACCCTGGAGGACATGATGCTACCCAAGACAAGCCAGGAACACAATGAAAACTGTCATGTGACTTTACTTCTGTGTAGAGTTTAAATGAGGTTAAGAGCTAGAGAATAGAATTGGTTACTAGGATGGGGGAGGGGAGCCATCAAAGGACAGGGAAGTTGCAGATGAAAAGGAAAAGCTTTTGAGTAGGTAAAAGGCATACTTGTAGACTGACTGCACAATAGTGTTCACTAAAGAAAAATGGCACCTTTCAAAAAGAATAGAAGAGTAAAATTTAAATATCTAACCCAAAATATGATAGAATGGTGGGTATGTTTGTTGGTAGCTTCTCTATTCCTCATCATACACCTGCTTGGAAACTTATTATATTTCATAAATCTATACAATTATGGTTTACCAATAAAAGCTATATTGATTGAAAAACCAAAAGCAAGGGGGTTAGAGAGATGGCTCAGCAGTTAAGAACACTTGCTGCGGCGGAGCGGCACGCCTGAGGCAGGTGGGAGTGGAGCAGCTGGAGGCAGCTGAAGCGCAGTTGTAATAAAGACCAGAAACTGAGCTATTACCCGCCAAAGAGTTAGTGAAAACAAGATCTTAATCAAGAGCTTGGAACAGGGACGCCTTTAATCCCAACACCCAGAGAAGGAGCCATCTCTGTGAGACGGAACCAGAACGGATCTGAACACTCTGTCTGAGGCCAACCCAGGGCCCAGCTGCTGATCCTGCGAAACCCAACAACTTGGAGGTGCTGGTGAGACTACCTGCTCAGCTGAAATCCATCCCGCTCAGCTGAAACCCATCCGGGAAAGGATTCAGAATCCTACAGTTTGAAGTCTGAGGAAACAAGATCAGCTGAGGAGCCAACGAATGAGCAAAATGGGACCCGAGAACACAGAAGAAGGCACCACCCAACCACCGAACCAGATCACCGAACCAGAATTGTAAGTATACACTTCACTGAATGAGAACAGGGGTGGTCATCTTGCTCTGGGAACCAGATATTTAGTTTCTCATTTCCTGGTGCTTGAAGTTTCTCATTTCTGAGGCTTGGAAGTGTAAGCCTGAAGGATTAGGGTCTTACACCATCTGCACTGAGCAGAGAAAAAGATGAGTAGACGCCAGCGGAAAAATACAGGCAACAACATAAAGACCTATATGACAACACCAGAACCTACCGACCCTACAATTGCAAGTCCTGAACATACCAAGGCAGAAGAAACAGAAGAAATCAATCCTAAAAATGACTTTAAGAAGATGATAGAGGCCCTTAAAGAGCAAATAAAAAATACCCTTAAAGAGGAAATAAAAAATTCCCTTAAAGAGGAAATGAAAAACTCC